>MU160258.1:0-25534 GCA_015888305.1 Antheraea pernyi
TCTGTATTTTTTCGATTTTCGTGATAAAACTTGTTCCAGGTGTCTAGGAATATGTAATGGAATACATTTCAATAATTTTTAGAAATATATCGAAAATCATAAAGCATACCCTCGAGTAACATTTAGTTTTGGTTTCAATAAAATCAGTTCACTCTATCAAAAGTTATTGTAATTCTAATGAGGACGCGACTTAATTACGAGAGTAAAGTAGATAAGTAAATGGACTTAATACATTCAGTTGATTTTATTAGTCACTATATTTATATTACGTTTCACGCGAGCAGTATCGCGGGCACAGCTAATGAGTATATAATGAGCAATAATATAAAATTATGAGTCAAAAATCACGACTGCATAAAAAACGCCTGCGGATTCACGGGCAATTTCTATTAAAATAATCAATACTGTTTGACTAAATAATCATTAGATCGCATGTATCAGGCAACAGCCAAAGCCGAGGTGTGCCGCGCACCCTTGAGCTAGTTGTCAAAACAAAATCGGCTGAGTGCCTTAAGCGCTCGCCTTAGTAGTCCGGTGAAACTGTTAAGACCTTGCTGGGTCAATAGCGTAGACAGTTCGGAAAAAAAATCATTAGATCGCACTTATTATTCCAATACGATAACAATTAATTACTTCAAATCTTCAATAGAAATTGAAATGTATTTGACATAAATCATACATTAATGGTGAACTCTACACAAAAGCAATCAATTCTAAATTCTACATTAATTTAATTTAAAGTTCAAACTTCTTTGGTACGTAACATCAAATTGCAGTATTTTACAAAACAAGAGGGGAAGGCAAAAAAGAATCCATCGCGCAAACGATCTCATAAACATCTCGAGATAAAACGCAACCCTCCATCGGTTGTTCCGTCTCGGCGATTCGTAACAAAACCACCAGCCCACCAGGGTTTTTTATTTTCGCATCATTTACTTTCTCCACACACTCTTATTGTTCCTATTCTATGTTTTGAATGACCTCAGAAGCCATTGTCTAAATACCTCTAAATCTGTCAGTTTGCACTGTACTTATCTTCAGATATATTAAGTTTCCTTTGCTGTGTCATAATATTTATTTACATGTGGATATAGCAACAGTCAACAACGATAATACAACATCAATAATAAAAAGTAGTAAACTAAACTGCAGACCTAAAACGCTTTATCACATAGATGTATAACTTAACTTACACTGTTAATAATAATAAAAAAAATAAGTTATACTAGCGGGCCCAGAGGACGTAGTCCCGCCCTGATAATAAAAAAAAATGAGTGCGTCTAACCGTCACACGCGGATGAAGTAAAACTTATTAAAATTTTATGTATATTTGTTTATGAACAAATCAATCAATGCTGTAGGTGGTAGAGCCACGCTGAAGCTATTACTGGTTTTAGTATGAATGGGACGGCTCGTCCGGGGTAATACCATCCTCTCATAGAAAACCGACGTGAAGTAACAGTGCTTGCATTGTTGCGTATCATTCGGTCAGTGAGAGCGCCGGATAACCCACCTGCTCGTCTGCCTCAAATGATATAAAAAAAAATCAAAAATTTTACAAATACAAAAAATATATAATTGATTATAATTATATGGTCACGCGACTGTGCTGCCATCTGGTCTCGATGTAAGTAAATAACAAATTAAATCAAAGATTAGTGTCATCTATCAGCTAATTCAGAACTTAATAACACAGGAAATATTATTAGCAACTCTTTGTTCTAAATAAAATATGGAAAAGTACGAACAGATTACTATAATAAGTAACATATTAAATTAATTATGATTTGATGGAAGATTTGGTTATGTTTAATTTTTATCTGCGTAACCGGACCGGACCGTTGTATTGTCATCCAATTACCTCTTAGTCGCGCCTAAAGAGGTTTTACTTCACGAATCACTGTATCTGCTGGTGAAAAGCGCATGAAAATCCGTTCAGTAGTTTTTGAGTTTATCGCGAACAGACAGACCGCCGTAGCAGAAGACTTTGTAATATATAATGTTTTTTTTTATTTAAACTAAACGAAAAATTGAAAATTAATTCAATAATGAAAAGTAAAATGAACGTATGGGAAAAAACCAAAACGGCAAATATAATTAAGAATTTTGAAATATGATATACTAACTGTTGTTGAAATGGTCATGGACATAAAATATGTTTGATTGTCTTTTTGAATTTGAATGCCCCATGGTCAGATATCTCAGTATATAGTGAGATATGTGTATGAGTGTGTGTTATTCTTGTAAAGTCCTTAGAGGAAAACTTTACTTAGAGGAAACTTTTAGGAAAACGATTATTAAAATTAGTGTTAAAATTTAGAAACTCTAGGAGCAAGGAGGGAGATGAGATATAATCGTGTAATTTGTGGAAACAAAATAAAATAATAAAAAAAACACTAATTAAATATAAATAACATTTTCAATCTGTATCAGATCAGTGGCGGTACAAAATGTGCAAGTCATTATAAAAAAAAGTGCGTGCGTACAAAGTACACATGTCAGAAGTGAAACTTCTTTGGCGAACTAATTTATAAGTCTTGTTTATATTTATACAAATGTAAAACTTTAGATTTCTGAGATTTGAAAAATAGATGAAAAATCTGCGTTTACTGCAAATGACGTCACTTCCGTTGCATACCTGTGTGACGTTACATCTGTAAAAATTTCACTTCAAAAATACAACTAAAAGCCAACGTGACGCAGTGTTCCCATGCGGTCACCCATCCAAGTACTGATCGCGTCCGACGTTGCTTAAGTTCAGTGATCTGAAGAAAACCTGTGTTTTCAACACTCTACCCGACACAGTGTTAACTCTCACCATTTTTCGTCACACAAGAAGTTTGTGGATCAGAAATTCAATGCCCCCACATTACTGGTTTCTCTTTGAAAATTGTAAATTAAGTTATTTGCAACGAGTGTGGTGATGAAGGTGACGACATCCATCATGTTTTGATGGAATGCAAAAATAAGGCAAATTAAAAGGATGCCTTTTTGTGTGTTTATCACAGCATTCTGGCAGAAACGACATCAGACTGTTCCAAAAGGTTGTGCAGTTTACTTCAGTTTAGTAATTAGTGAATGTATGTTTTTAGATTTAAGAGTTTTAGTTGTATTGTATTGTACGTAAAGTACGATGCCACTGACATATCAAAAATGATAAATTCTGTAAAGTCGGTTTACGGACGACAATTTTACGCGATAACGACTCGGACGTATCGGCCGATGGAGTGGAAGAGAGATAGACGCGTCACAAGTCGAACGCTTTAGCTGATCGCGCCTGTCTATCGTTTGTTCCGCGCTTTCGCTTGCACGCTCGGCTCCGGCGGAACATGACAACGAGCCATGCTTTTTCGTGCGTGCAGCCTGCGTTCATCGATTTATAAGACGTAATCACGTCAAATGGAGTTTCACTTGAAATACACTCATCAAAAAAGTCTAAGCAACATGTACTAATTTAAATTTTAGGATGGTTCTTCACATTATAACGTTGTATTTTATTTTTAAAATAATATCTTTAGGGTTCTATGATGTGATGTAAAAAGAACAGCTGTTGTCTTTATAAGTTCTTTTAATAACAGAAATGAACAATATTAGAATATACTATAGAAACTAAGATACATAAGAAACGAAACTTTTTTCTTACAAAATGAAATTTCTAAAGAAAATGTATTTAGTGTGAAAGAATAGAACAATTTAATACAAAGTATAGTCTCCTCTGCTATTCAGAACCAGATCTCAACCCCATCGAGCACGCATGGGACATGCTCCAGAGACGTGTTTTGAAGGACTTGGACGGAGCGACAACAACCCAACAGCTGAAGGATTTGCTACAATTCCATTGGGAGCGAATACCGAAAGATGACATAAACAGTCTCATTAATTCAATAAATAATCGTTGCCGACAAGTTCTGAATAGCAGAGGAGACCATACTTTGTATTAAATTGTTCTATTCTCTCACAATAAATACATTTTCTTTAGAAATTTCATTTTGTAAGAAAAAAAGTTTAGTTTCTTATGTATCATAGTTTCTACAGTATATTCTAATATTGTTAATTTCTGTTATTAAAAGAACTTATAAAGACAACACCTGTTATTTTTACATCATAGAACCCTAAAGATATTATTTTAAAAATAAAACATTATAATTATAATGTGAAGAACCATCCTAAAATTTAAATTAGTACATGGTGCTTGGACTTTTTGTGACGTATCGATGGGCACCTGATTGGGCGTCGAGCTCGTAGGCCGTACTCATGCAGTCGATTTCACACAGTTTGAGGACTTACATCAACACCACTTGAAATTTGTAGCCTCAAACTTATCTCTCGAGCGGTTAACATCGGCTGGCGTCTTGCAGTCAGTTGTATGTACCGGTCTTGCCGAGTGGTTGTACTCCTTTTACGGCCTGGATGCTGTTCAGCGGGTTCTCCTGTATTATTGTAGCGCTGCCAAAAACGACAAATAACACTTCTATGAATGCCAAAATGTCGAGATACCTGAGATTGATTACTTCCCGCTTGCAACATCCCTACAGCTCTTTGCATTTCATCTGCCATCAAATGACGTCGCTTTATGACGTAAAGAATATCTAACAATTCAATTTTGTCGCTAACTTTATTTAAATGGTTGGTAAAATTATAAAATCAAGACTAAACGTAGCAATTAAAACGCACTTAAATTCAAACAAATTCGCAGTCATTTGAATTTTATGAAAAAAACAAAACATAATCAAATTTTTTTTTACAACCAACCAGTATGTCATCAATAACAAAAATGTTTACTTACCTATGTACTTTGTTTAAGTAAATACTTAGAAATTAATTAATATAAATGGTAAAATTTGTAATATCACGCATGTTGCTTAGACTTTTTTGATGTGTGTATAAAAGATTTGTGCGAACTTTACTATCAAACTAGTTTTTGTTCGCAGCTTCCTACCCCTGACAACGTGTATGCAAAATTTCATGACAATAGTTAAGGTATGGAAACGTAACAAACAAAAAAACACTCATCTTTATAAAGTTTATAATATTACTTAGAAAGAATCGATGCTAGACCGAAAAAGTTTTATGTTTTATATTGAAGATTGTAGGTCTTAGATTTGTTTGGTCAACGACGTGTGTGTTAATAATTCAATTGTCTAGGGTTTATACTACTTATATTGTGTTTTATCTAATTAATCGATATCTAGGTTTGTGGTCAGAATAATTAAATTGTGTTAATTAAAATATAAATAAATATTCAATTTTAACAATAATTGAACATTCACTTTTATTGTTAATACAAAATTTACATTATTTACATTATTCAATTCAATATATTTTTAAAGTTATGCTGTTTGACGGCTTTGTCAGTGCCTCTGTCGACTGGGTACGTATCGTTAACTTAGTACACGGAGGGAGTTTTTGGCGGGATCTTGGTCTGTCATGTAGTGGATTTTATTTTTTATTGATAATCCTGTTCTACTGGATGCTATATTGTGTAAAATTGGTGGTGTTTTATGTAAAATAGTTTGTTTATTGTGCATAAGTGAAGTGAATGGAAAATAATACCACGGACCATGAATTCTGAGATGCAGCTGTGACCGCGAATTCGTCCGCCTGGAACCTTACGTAAAAAACGGTGATCAATAAACTCATCTTTAAGTCCATTTACTTGTCTACATTTCCCTTATACTTTCATCACGTCGTCATTAAAATTACAATAACTTTTGATACAGTGAACCGATTTTAATGAAACATAGACCAAGTTATTCTCTATATATGCTGTATAGGAAATGAATTTAGGAGGACTGTATCCACCACTCACCCGCACTAGGAGATCCTCTTCTTCGGGGTACCCCGGCTTGGTTCGTGGCTTAGATCGCTGGTTTGTTAATATTAGGACACAAAGTCTACATTGGCACTTGGTTTCTTTTAATAGTTTGTTAGATATCTGTACCGGTTTTGCAATGTTTATTAGCGCAGATAACTCAGAGCGGTTTTGTATGTTGCTAGATTCAAAGGTTAAACTGTGTTGCCTTAGAGGGCAGCACTTGCGAACGTTTTTAAAGGTGCGTTCACGAAAAGTAGTGGACAGATACATTCCTTTTAAACGATAAAGTAATATGAAAACAAAATGATTTGTGCTAACATATAAATTATTACAGATAACAAAAGTACGGAACAGCTTATAAATATTGGTGGTATTTTACGTAACATAGTTTGGGTATTAGGTATGGACAAGTGAAGTGGATGGGAAATAATACCAAGGAGCATGGATTCTGAATTCTTCTTCCTTCATTTTATTTTTGGTAGTCAGTCTTCTAGTAGACTTCTTTTTTATACCATAGACGGCAAAGGAACAGGCGGGTCACCTGATGTCAAGTGATCACCGCCATCCATAGACACTAGCAACACCAGGGGAGTGGCAAGTGCGTGGCCAGCCTGTGTTTGGGAGGCAGGAGGAGTAGGAAGGGGAGGTGAGTCTCCGGCGCTCTCACTGACCGAACAAAACGCAACAATGCAAGCACTGTTACTTCGCATCGGTTTTCTGTGAGAGTGATATTACAAGTTTCTTGATATAATTTCAATGAACTAACAAGATGGTGGCCATCGTGTTAGAACTTTCTTGGGAGTTTTTGTGGCAAGCCAGAATCCATATTCCGTGGTATTATTATTATTATGGCATTTCAAGATCCCGCCAAAAACTCCCTGGATTCTGATTAATTATAAAAACTCCTTGGAAAGTTCTAATGAGACGGCCATCATCTTGTCAGAACATGGAAATTATCACAAGACGCTTGTAAAATTATTACCTACTTGATATTGTCAATAATAATGTAGAAGATTGGTGGCTAAGAGTATAGTTAAAATAAATAAAAAAAAAAAAAAAACCGCCTTCGATGTGAAACACAAATAAGGCTCTAAAAAGCGAAAAATAACTGAATTATTAAATTAACCAAATTAAATAAAAAATAATGATATTCGCGCTACCGAATAATATATTTGAAGTCAATGCCAACCTATATTCATATCATCTACATACAAAGTTTTGGGCCACTCTGGTGTCTCATGATGGATATCTGTATAGTATACATATTTTATTACCTGCAACAAATTTGAATTGTAGTTTGGCATCGACTTCAAATATATTATTCGGTAGCGCGAATATCAATATTTTTTAATTAATTTAGGTAATTTACTGCCTTATTTGTGTTTCACATCGAAAGCAGGTTATTCTTTTTTTGGAAAAAATTTTTATTTCTCCATTTTTAGTGTCCATAAATATATCTGGTTTCAATGGGTATAATAAATCGGTTCCAATTTCACGAAAATACGTAAATATGAAGTGGGTGAAAATCAAATAAACGAGTTTTCACCCCCTTAGGGGTTGAATATTTTCTTCAAATTTATATGGGACCACCTCTGAATATAATCGATTCAATCATTAAAATCGGTTCATAATTGACGGAGATATCGATTAACATACATAACCTCCAACCTCCAACCTCCTCCTTTTTCGAAGTCGGTTAAAAAGTGCTTTAATCGCTTTTCGAAGAACATGCTATGAAAATAACGAAATGACATCACACATAGAAACAAAATTATTTGACTGGTAATTCAGAAAATAATCAAGTACAGTAATTTTCGATTAAAACCACAAACAACAGAGCCACACCCGATGACACTACAAAAGCCGAATATCCCACAATTATAGTTCACGTTAATTGAATTTCCATAAAACATTGCTGTGTCATTTGCAAACGAATACCGAAATACATTATCGCTATTAGCAAAATGTAGCATTACCGTAAATGGGAAATTATTGTGTATTGTAATTATAAAGCGGTATTATAACAAAGCATAGTAATAACAAATCCGTTTATTTGCATATACATCATAAAGATATATAGACACCACGGCATCGATGGAGATTGGGATTAAATATAAAACCGGAACAGTGAAAGAAACCAAACACAGGAGATTTTTTTTTCCAACTGACTACGCTATTGACCCAGCAAGGTTTTATCAGCTTCACCGGGCTACTAAGGCGAGCTCTTAAGGCACTCAGCCGATTTTGTTTTGACAACTAGCTCAAGGGTGCACGGCACACCTCGGCTTTGGCTGTTGCCTGATACGTGCAATTCGCGATCTATCTGAGCTAACCTAAGCTAAGCTAACTATTCATACATATATGAGTTGTTGAAACATATATGTGTACCAAGCATACATACCTCAACAACTCTTATATATATTTCGTATCGGATACCAAACACAGGCGGTGTTATTACAGAAATGTTAAATACGTATTGAATACTTGCTTTAAAAAGGTTTCGAATTAAATGCACCGCGGTCGCTGAATGTTCGCCGTCTTGCTCTTTTGTCTCGCTTTGGTTACGTTAGGTTAGACTTGCGTAACAGGATAACGCGAACATGCCTCGGGCGAGCGCGGTGCATTTAATACGAAACCTTTTTAAAGCAAGTATTCAATATATGTATTTAACTTTTTTTTAATAACACCGTGATAGTTTACCTGGATATACTGGAGTTGAAAGTCTGTTACCACGTAAGGAGGTTCCAGTATATATACTTGAGAACTAGTCCTTCTCTCAGACCACATTGTAATTAACTATTAGTTAAGATTGTGTTGCAACTCTAAAACTTATCAATTATATAAAAATACTAGTTGAACCCGCGACTCCGTCCGCGTGAAACGTTATGTAAAAAACAGCGATTAATAAAGTCACCTGAATGTATTAATTCCATTTACTTATCTAATTTTCTCTCGTACTTAAGTCGCGTCGTCACTAAATTATAATAACTTTTGATAGAGTGAAGCGATTCTAATGAAATAAAAACTAAGTCGGTGTGGTTTTGTTGTAAACCCCAGTACTTTAGCAGGGATGTTCATATAAACAGACATACAGACAGACATTTCTTGCAATGATTGAAATGTTTTTTATTACTTCTAGAAACCTGCAACAATTTTTTTTTATCAAAATCGAAAAAGTATACACACGTTATATATACATTCTTATGATACGTATAGATAATACATATTTATATTCCATACAATATAGGCCTAGATAAGCACACAGAGAAAACTTATAGCATATATATCCTCGACCTTGCTCTCGTTGATTGTACTTCGCTACATTATTAGAGCCAAGCTACTACTGGTTTCAGCATGAATGGGTCAACTCACCCGGGGTAGTACCCGTATAGTATGAGAGGGGGTTTCAGCATGAATGGGTCAGCTCACCCGGGGTAGTACCCGTATAGTATGAGAGGGGGTTTCAGCATGAATGGGTCAGCTCATCCGGGGTAGTACCACCCTCTCATAGAAAACCGACGTGAAGTAACAGTGCTTGCATTGTTGCGTTTCGTTCGGTCAGTGAGAGCTTCGGAGGACTCCTCTCTTCCCCCTCCCTGCCCAGTTCCCCCTCCTCCGCACTTCCCCCAAACACAGGCTGGCAAGGCACTCTCAACTCCCCTGTTGTTGTTAGTGTCTCTGGACGGTGGTAATCACTTAACATCAGGTGACCCACCTGTTCGTTTGCCTACTATGACATAAAGAAAAGTCCTCTGCCACGTCTGTCCGTCTGTTCGCGATAAACTCAAAAACTACTGAGCGGATCTTGATTCGGCTTCCTCCAATAGATAAAGTGATTCATGAATAAGTTTTAGGTATATAATTTGTTAAGGTTTCTTATTATCAGAACGGGACCACGTCCACCGGCCTCGATAGATGTACATATAAATAATAGGATACCTTAAATATGTGTAGATATTATGCAATCATTTACTGTTACAACGAAAAAAAAAACGTCTGTTCAACCAATATTCAAACAAATACTTAACGAGGTCCAACCAACAATGAGAAACCCTCATTATATCTTCTTTCATGGCGCTATCCCCGAAAATATGACCCTTTATAATACCGTCAACCGCAGAGCAATCGAAAACAGACTATAAACGTAAGGCGTTAAGCCACATTTTTAATTGAAACGCTTTTAATCAGTAACTTGACACAATAGACTTGGGAGTTTGCGGTCGTTCGAATAAATTCTTAACTTTAAAGGCAGAAAGTGAAGAAGCATTTTAATGGTATTTCTAGAGTTATTTTTGTATATAAATAAATAAAAAAAAACAGGACACGAGGTCATTACTGTTTGCTATTAAATTCTATGTAGATTTCTTTACAAGTTCTTTGTCGTGTAAAGAATAATTAGTGAGTATATAAACGATGTAGTCGACGTAATTTTGTATCATAAATATACTAGCTATTTACTATTGGTAACTGTATTTATTTGAACTATTTTTTTTTATATCATAGGTGGCAAACGAAGACGTGGAGGTTATGTTAAGTGATCACCACCGTCCATGGACACTAACAACACCAGAGGAGTCGCAAGTGCGTTCCCATCCTTTGGGGGGAAGGGTTAGAGGAGGGAGAGGGAGAGGAGAGAGGAGGGGAGGTGGGCATCGAGCGCTCTCACTGACCGAACGAAACGCAACAAGCACTGTTACTTCACGTCGGTTTTCTATGAGAGGGTGGTACTACCCCGGACAAGCCGACCCATTCATGCTGAAACCAGTAATACCTTCAACGTGGCTCTACCACCATCAAAACCATATAACTATTACGGAAATATCTATACATATAAAAAAAATTGAGCCGTCACGAGACGCCTGGCAGATGTGAAACACATGTGTAACATAGTAAACAACACTGTATACACTATAGATATGGAAGCTCAGTGCGGCAAGAGAGATTGCGCAAAGTCGCTTGCATATCGCGTCGCCACGTCTCGCCACGCCAACAATCAGGTTTCCCCTCGCTTATAGATGTTCCACATCAATAAGAATTTGAATTTAACGTGTCTGTACTTTTTAGGTTTTTGTGAAAAGAATTGTTGCAGGTGTCTAGGAGTATGCCATCAGTGCGACGTTGACTCGGAGTGGGAGGAGCAACGTCGCACTCTGGCTGTGGCGGTAGGACAAGATCTGTCACTGCCGAGCGTGGTTGCGGCCATGCTCGGCAGTGAGGAAGTGTGGAACACAATGGCCGCATTCTGCGAGGAAGTCGTCTCGCAGAAGGAGGCGGCGGAGAGGGTCCGTGAGCAAGATCCTCAAAGTGACCCTCTCCGCCAACGGAGGACAGGCAGGAGGAGGCGGCAGTTTGATCGCCTCCTCCCACTACAAAATATTTATAATTAAGTGAAAGTCTCTAAGGCTCTGATTTTCTCAGTCATAATTAAAAATGGAATTAGTTTGGTGTTTTCGTTTATTTACTTTAGGGAATCGATAACAAACGCATCGCCATTTATTTATTTATGAGGCTATAGTCCAACGCTAAAACCATAACGATGCTATTACAAAAAAGTTAAATACGTATTGAATACTTGCTTTATAAAGATTTCGAATTAAATGCACCGCGCTCGCCAGAGGCGAGCTCGCGTTATTCTTTTTCGCAAGTCTAACCTTTTTTTCTTAACGTGGAGAGAAAATCCATCATTGACTGTCAGGCCTCCGGGGGAGCGGAGTTAATCGTCAACTGCGTGCTGGTACGCAGCTGGCGGCGCCTTTCGGCGACTTTAACCGACTAAAACTCCACGGCAAACCGTACGCCGCTCTATGGGGGTGTCGCGGGGGAGCGTGAGCAAGCTCCGCGACACCCCCGGTGGCAGGCGCTTTCACGCCACTCTCGGCTGAGGCAGCCCGGATGCGAAACTGCCTCCCAGCCCGCCGAGCCCGTGCAATGGGAGGTCAGGGCCCCCGCCCCTTCCCCCCTGGGTTCAGCCGGCAACAGAGAGGAAATCCCCTGAGTCGCCGCACCGCCATTGATTTTATAACGAGGTTTTCTCCTCATCCGCCATAGCCTCCCCCTTCTTGGTGAGGTTTTGGAGGTACTTTAGCAGTGATGCGTGTTCAAGCAAACAGACAGACATTTTTAAAAATGTTTGAAATGTATTTTATTACTCATTCCAAGACACCTGGTACAATCTTCTTCACAAAAATATAAAAAAGTACACGTTATATTTATATTATTATTATTCGTATAGATATAGATTAAACACGTGACTATATAATGCACAACCAAGAATGGCTACATTCAGAGCGGCCAAACAGATTGACAAGGAATGTTAATGAAACTACTTAGAAATTCTAGTTACTTTTGTTCTCGCTAGATGGCAGAAAAACACTGTTCTTCACAGAGACATTTGCTCTATACTATTTTATATATTCCTATCGTATATTAAGTGTATACATGCAAATATTTTAGGAAACTCGTATATCAGAGATATTTTATAGTAGCAAGCGTTACGAGCAATAAAAACTTTGAATTAATTTGATATCGTCCAATTTAATGTCTATTGTTCCGCTGCTAACGAGATAGGGTTGTTAGAGCGAGATAAAAAAGGTCCAATTTGTTGCGCCCATAAATCTAAGCTGAAAATATGACGTGGGAGATATTTTTATTGGCGCACACAATGCCCGTTCGTTTGATATTTCGAGTAGGTATGGCTTTGCCAAGAAATATTTGAAACGGGCGCTTTATCTTATTGGCTGTAGGATATTATATCTTTTGAAATTATTTACAGCCTCTTTTTTTAATAACATCATCCGCAAACTACAACATTTTCGGCTTTTTTTTATTGTAGCACGGCATAATGCCTGCACTGTGCTAGACGGTAAGCACAGTAGAATCCAAAAACAATGGCGACCATCCAGAGAAATACTATCCATCGCCGGTCGCCGATGTCGTTGCGCTTGAAGGAGCCCATGTCATAGGAAGGAGGAAACACACTGGCCGGGAGATTGTTCCACAGCTTCACGGTAAGACAAGGATGAGACGTTGCAAACTAAAATAAAAGCACGTAATTTCAAATCAACAACGTATTAATGCAATGAAAAATATTTGTCCAATAAAACAAGCTTGGTATAACGCCGGCGTAAGTAGGTATCTCTTCACCTAACGCTTGAAGGAGCCCATGTCATAGGAAGGAGGAAACACACTGGCCGGGAGATTGTTCCACAGCTTCACGATAAGACAAGGATGAGACGTTGCAAACTAAAATAAAAGCACGTAATTTCAAATCAACAACGTATTAATGCATTGCGGTCGGGTTATATGGGAACCAACCGCACGGGGCCCCCAGGCCGCAGGTTCAGTATAGCCGGTTTAGCGTTTAGCTGCAAGCTCAGTTAGATTACCTATGTAGTCTAAGATGGTAAACACGTTAAACCTACAGAGCCACTTGCTCGCAAGTGCAGCTTTTTGAACACACCAATAGGTTCTTGGCGACAGATTTTTACCTTGAAGGTGGTAGAAGAAGAGAAGCTAGAAGGACTTATAAGAAACTCTTCTACTATGGATGGTTTTGTCACGATGTTTATCTTTACCGAAAGGTCCTTATTGGCAAGAATTACAATTACGTCAATCGACACTATGTCGGATTTTGGAAATTTTGAAATAAAACTTCTTTAGCCGCGACTAGCAGGTAACTGGATGACAATGCAACGGAAGTCCGTTACGGAAATATGGCGTCGCATTTCTGTACCATGCGGTATTTAAATATTTTTTATTTTGTCAATAAATAAATTATAAACAAATACAAAAAAAAAATGTTAAAAAAATAATAATAAAAATATAATTAATTATGTATATATGGACACCCGTGGTAAAAAAATAAATAATGAAAATAAAATTAATTATGTATATATGGACACCCGACCGTGCTGCCATCTGGTTTCAATGTAAGTAACAAATTAAATCAAAGCTTCATTATCTGTAGTGACGTATGGTAGTAATTAAATTATTGTTTTAAAATGTATAGTGGTCTACGATAATAAATGTATATATTACTAGTGTTTGATGATGATGCAATGCATAGATGCCTTTAATTCTCATATGATGTATTTATTTTTAACTTAATCGCCATCTCTTATAACGCCAAAGAATTTTTACTTACACGTACTCATTTTTTTTTTAATATTGAGCGACTTCGTACAATTTTTGTTTTGGACTGCGCTTCGGAGGATGCTCGTAGAACATCATAAACTAACATACTTTCGTAAGAGACTTGAAACAAGAAAAAAAAATCGTTTTTTGGGTTACCCTAGTTTACATATCTATCTTTGTACCTAACTTATTTCGCTTTGTTTTATCTAAATTATATATATGAATTTATTTTCATTGAATAATGTGTGTTTTGTTTGTTTACTCCAAGGCAGGATGATATAAAAATTGAAAGTGAGTTTACTAATGTGCCTGTCGAAATACCAGTCACCGCACTCACTATCCCGGCTGCACAGTGGCTACCATGAGCCAGAGAATATGTACCAGTGAGTAATATTACGCACAAACCCAAAATTACGGCTATATTCGAAACCGACCTAAAAAAGGCAAGAAATTCTTGTGCTATGCTTACAAGGTGAAGTTAAAAAACAATCCAATACAATACCAACAAATACACATTTGTATTATTGATATACCTATGTAAATAATTATTTATCAATTGTCGGTATCCGTTTCCAAAATTTTAATTGCAACGCTGAGTTCCGCGCCCTCTCCATGCCAACGGAAACGAAATATCAATTATGCAACAATGCGTCGACCGAGCAATTGTTTTCTGTGGTAATGTGCATAAAGCAATCCTTTTTAAATGATTTATTTCGGTCTCCCACTAACCGTTATTAATTCTTAAATAGTTTTTCATATTATAAAACGATTTAACACATCAATAGGAATTTTTTTTTAAATGTAGCACTGCAAAATTACAGCACTGTGCCTGATGCTTACCATCTGCTTAGCACAGAGCAATCCAAAAACAACGACGACCACTGAGTGACACACTATCCATCGCCGGTCGCCGCTGTCATGCCAGCCTGCGAAAAGCTGGATATGTACATGCTGATCCCGAAACGCGACCTGCAGTAAAGTCAGTGTATATAGAACCTTCGTTCCGAAAGTGGTCCACGTAGACCACAGGAGACTCGACGAGGGTCTACGTTGGCGTGACAAAAATTGATAGTTCATAATTCGTAAGCGGGGATCCACTAAATTTTATATTCTTTCGATAGTGAAGAACTAAAGTGTTGACTTGATTTTCCAAATCAATGTAGGCAGATAATATTTTAAGCGGATCAGTGACTGTCACTTGTAAGAATTTGCATATTCCATATTCAGTACAACGTGTCGAGAATTGCAAATATCCGTAGTAAGATATAAACTTCACATTTTTGTCGAGTTTTGGTAATATGTTAGAAATGTAGCAGAGGGTCCACCGGAACCAGCTCAATTTTGCAAGTGGTCTATGAGAAAAAATGTGTGGGACAACTGATATAGAGTATCTGGGGCCTGTCTATATGTGCGCTTAGTTCTTGTACACTACGCAATTAATTTCTATACAATATTCATTATGATTTAGTAAATATCTTCAAAAAGTTTGTATCTATATTATATGCTTATTATATTTGATTGAAGGAGTTACTTTGCGGAAGACTATTATTATTAAACAGTCAACATCGATCTGAAGATGCTCCATAAAGGAGCGAAACACGTGTAATCGATTGCAAGTTAATCTGCAACATATTTAAACATTTTTTTTAAATATTTTATAGTTAAAATAAACCAATAGTATCAACTGTCATCAAGTTTAACCAAGGACGCGTTTTTTATTCTTTTTGTTGTTTTGAAAAACTGGCAAGAAATTTGATCGCGTTTATCTTTTTAACATATATGTATATTATTTAGAATACATTATACGTTATAATAATATTTAGTAGATGCACAGAGAACAGTCAATTCCAGACATCACCATCGTTCGTATAATAATAACCTTTTAAAACCAAAATTCGCTTGACATGGCTCTTAAATTTATAGTTTTGTAGGTGGTAAAGCCACGTTGAATCTATTACTCGTTTCAGCATGAATGGATCGGCTCGTCCGGGGTACTACCACTCCCTCACAGAAAACCGTAACGTAAACCTGTAAAGTAAAAGTGCTTGCAAGGTTGCGTTTCGTTTGGTCAGTGAGAGCGCCGGAGAACCACCTCCTCTACCCTTCCCCCTTACCTTCCTCCCCCTACTCCAAACACAAGATAGCAACGCACTTACGACTCCCCTGGTGTTGCAAGTGTCTAAGGACGGTGGTGATCGTTTAACATCAGGTGACCCTCCTGTTCATTTGCATACTATGGTATAAAAAAAAAGTCCGGCAAATCGGTAATATGTTTTGGGACTTTGTTGTAAAATCTAACATTATTAGAATATAATTAACGTATAGTTGTATAAAGGGCATACATAAGATATATGCGTGACTTTAGAATCCAATGTGCGATGTATACATAAAGTCATTTAGGCAGAACGTACATTACATCATCACGATATCTTCAAAGCGACGGAAGCGGAGACAACGCTTCCTGTCATTAGGGTAGACCGCACGAGCCTTTATATACTCTGTGTACGGCCAAATGGAGAGAACATTTTACATGGAACAATTATGTTTCTTGAGCGATATATCTTCACTCGTACTATTTCCGTAGTTGTGTCTGAAAATCTACAAATCGTAAGCTATGATTAATTTGGACCTGTTAGTCCAAAATCTCTTTCCTATTCTTGACATTTATGTTTCTTTTGGCGCGTTTGAGACGAATAATGATGGCGATTTTTTACGATGCGCGCGCCAATTTTATTATAACTATAAAGCGGTAGAAATGTCGTAAGCGGTTCGACAGTGCCTTGCTAAAACTTGGCTAGCTAGCAAATCGTGATCTAGCCTTCTTCTTATTTCTTTTTCGCCACCTATATTGAGATTATGCTATCTTACTTCCACATTTTACCTAAAACAGTGTGGCGTTACAATATTACTTTACGTATGTGCGCGTTATCGTGCCATTTGTTTTGTCAAAATAGCATGTAGGTACGTTACAACTTTTTAGTCATGTCCAGTGGTCGACATTCGACCATAGTTCATTGATTTTTTAAAGGGATACATATTATAATAATAGTTGTATGTTATAATATCATTGTTGAATGTAAAATGAAACAGGGTAATTGGAACGTAAGAGTAAAATAATACATACAGTCGAGCATAGCAACCTCCGTCACAACCTTTTTTGAAGTCCTTTATTGACAGATGTTAAAATGTCTTTTTTATTTACATGTGTGTATATGTTGTGTAAAATTGAAGCAGTAGTATGAGTAATGCATATTTTAATTAAATTAATGTATTTCTAATGCATTTTATATAAAATAAATAGCTTTCTGCACTTCTCCATATAAACTTTAACTATGCCAAGTTTCACGTTCATCCGTTCGCCCGATTCCGTTAAAAGTAAATTTTCAAAAAAAAGTATTAACCGACTTCAATATCAATCAAAAACCCATAAGGCACTAAAAAGCGGAAAATAAATAGTTTATCAAAAATAAAACATATGAATATGTGTGCTACCTAGAGATGTACTGGAAGTCGGTACCAACCAAAATTTTTGTATTACAGAGACGCGAGAGTGGACTTAAACTTTGTACCTGTAGATGATATGATTTTCGGTTTGGTTGGCACCGACTTCCAATACATCTCTAGGTAGCACACATATTCATATGTTTTATTTTTGATAAACTATTTATTTTCCGCTTTTTAGTGCCTTATGGGTTTTTGATTGATATTGAAGTCGGTTAATACTTTTTTTTGAAAATTTACTTTATTTTTCCATTTTTAGTGTACATAAATATATTTTACTAGCAGTGCCCGCGAACTCCGTTCCGCCTTAAGTATATTAAAATATGCGCATTTTTGCGGTATGGTATCTATCGGTATGGTATGCGATATGGTTTCAATTGGTTGTACAATAAGTAACGTTTGGTACGAACGCAACCTTTTCAGTAATCCGCGATAGTTTCTACCACCAACTCGGCTACCATCGCTTCACACATTATACACCTTAAGTAATGTAATTACAATGCTTGCGTCATGTTGCAACACAGCAACGAACATAAGCACAATAGGCTCCTAAGAATTGAAGAATTTTTTTTATAATATTGGTGGCAAACGAACATACGGGTCACCTGATGGTAAGTGATCACGGCCGCCCATGGACAATTGCGACACGAGAGGAAACACAGATGCGTTGCCGGCCCTTAAGAAAGGAGTAGGCTCGTTTCTTGAAAGTTTTCTTACTTTGCCACGGATCCCATAATCAGAACCTAACCAAACTCTCATGAAACTACCCTTGAAGTACATCCTTTTCAATAAAAAATGAATCATCGAAACCGGTTAGCGTAATATTGAGTTATTCGTCTATTTGTCTTGTACACACTTAATGCAAATTTGAAACTTATACGGTTTTGCACTGGATGCCGTTGTCGGAACTGTACCAAATTGGGGGACAATTGGGGGAAAAATGGGACCACACTGGAAGTACCAGCTTTCAAATAAAAAAAGAATAATCAAAATCGGTTCACCCAATCCAAAGTTATGAAGTAACAAACATAAAAAAAATAAAAAAAATACAAACGAATTGATAACCTCCTCCTTTTTTGAAGTCGGTTCAAAAAGGGATACAAAGATTAGGCTTCACGTATTAATATATAGATATCATAAGAGAGCGCACACTGACACTTAAAACGACACTATGAAGTTGGTCGATATTTAATTGTCTGTCAAGTACCTATTCGTGAAAATTGATAACTATATGAGAATGCGCATAAACTATACACTATACTAAGTCCCGTAGTATAAATACTTAACTATATAAATAAATAAATTTACTCATTTTTGTATACTACTAGACATTTTTTTCGAATCTACTATGCTATACTGACCGGCCTTTGCAGCTTCACCAGACTATTAAGGCGAGTGGTTAAGGCACTCAGCTGATTTTGTTTAGCAACCAGCTCAAGTGTACACGGCATGCATCGGCTTGGACCGTTGCCTTGGTTACGCAACACGTCGAACCTAAGTAAACTAACTATTTATACATGTAGAAGTTACTGAGATAGATACCACCAAGCACGTGTACCTCAGTAACTCGTATATGCATTTCATATCGGGCAAGTAACAGTATATCAGTGTGTACACGCCCAGGAAGTGAAACTTCTTTGGTTTACGTATGAAATTATAGTATACATATATATAACAATGCTCATAAACTATATACTATCCAAGTCTTGCAATATAAATATTTAACTATACATTTACTCGTTTTGGTAACAGGACTAGAGTCAGATAGACACTTTTTTTAACTTTATTAATGGCAACCAATCTTTAAGGTTATTATTACTGCCATTATCTAGTAGTTAATAGTATTACAAGTTCTTCTTCCATTCCATTTTTGGCAACCAGTCTTCTAGTAGACTATTACTGCCATTGTCAAATGAGTATCGATGTTACAAGTTTCTTGATACAATTTCAATGAACTAACAAGATGGCCACCATCTTGTTGGCATGGCATCTCAGAATTCATGGTTCGTGCTATTATTTTCCATTCACTTCACTTATGCACAATAAACTAACTATATTAAATAAAACACCACCAATTTTACACAATATAGAGTCAAGTAACACAAGATTATAAATAAAAAATAAAAGCCACTACATGACACACCAAGATCCCGCCAAAAACTCAGACAGACACCTATGCTTACTGACAATTACCTACAAATACAGACCTATCCTACAATTAACGCGTAATGAGTAACATAAAATATATATCTAACGTGCCATGAAAAGATACATTTTTTTTAAATCAACATATTTTTGTAAAACAAAATGCATGCATATTCAATTATTTTGCATTGCAACATTTGAAAACAGATATACATATGTATAGACTAGGTACCTCTCTTGAACTGCAGAATACGCCTCCGTCTGCATTACTGTATTTCGTAGACTTCATAAAATGCGCAGTCGATTGGAATCTAGTAAAATATGCACAAGCAATAAGCGAGCGATCCGCTATGAATGGGAACGATGGCCGGAGCGTTGCTCAGCGAATTACATAGAGCATTCTAGAATATTAATAACTATGTGCTTGGTGATAAATTATTAATATTCTGTGGTAATAGGTAGATTCAAAACAGTGTTTTTATTTTTTAGTATACTTACTATTAGTCGTTTTTTTACAATTAACACTATAACCACTAAGCGTATTATTATAAATACGCATTGAATACTTGCTTAAAGTTAATTCACAAAAGAGTGTCTTGTACCCTTATTTACAAATGGACACTATTTAATTTTAAATATTGTCTACCATTCGTCTAAGTTGACAGTTCTTATTTTATTGTATCTCTATTCGCCGGCAAAAAACCTTTCGTAGTAAATTATGGATTTCGTGGGTGTAATTGATATAGAACAAGTAAATAAATCAAAGAATCTTTGACATTTACAAGTAAATCATAGCTAAGACTATATGACATTTGACAATGTCATCTGTCTAAGATTATACTATTGTTCCACTTTACGCACTTTTACGTAATATATTAAACTTGTAAATTGGTTATTTTAACAATTACATCATTTTCTGTTGACTAAAATATTACAATAATAATAAACAATTTTACTCAGAATTAATAAATTTTCCTAATGAAGATCTGAACAAAAATATAATTCATAAAATTAAATTGTTTTCAAAATATCTGTATGTAATGGAACATTTTTGAATGGATTGAATTGAACGAATGCTATTGAGAGTTGCTTATATAAAAAATGTAAACCAGATGTTTAGCTAGAGAGCGCTTAGACACGCCTCTGTAATAAAATATTTTAAACATAATAATGTTCAACAAGGATTAAAATTGCAGACACTGTTTAGTAAAACTCGTGTTATTCGCATGTTCATTATAGTTTTTGTAATTACACTGAACTAATTTAACACTTGTATGTTTTAGTATGTTTACCATAACTCAAAAGTAGTTGAAAAACACTTCTTGTAACGAGGACACCTTAATATTGTACTTTTTTATTCTTTGTTGAATCATTCGTTATATACATACATATAAAAAAAAACATTTACTTATTATAATAACTTAAAACATAAAACTTTTTAAACTAAGGATTATTGACGTCATTCTAACAACTCTCGAAACCATACTATAGTGAATTATTAAGAAGTGAGTTATCAAAAAACCACAATGCATAGAAAAAGGAATGCCCGTGAAACAGAGACAAAAACCCTTCCGCCGTAAGCTATTAAAGCTATTAGTTGAGAAGCGGCGTGGGTAGAAACGTGCATTTTAAACTCACCACCCACAGGTACAAGTACACACTTTGAGTATTTAAGATGTTTTACTTAGTTTTAAGAATAATTTACCGTCTGATTGAAATAATTACTATTAAAATGCTCTAAAGGATGGATGTTATATAACAAAAGTGCTATAAAAAAATAGGTTGAACATTTAGATTATTAGGACATTTTTAGGTTGGAATAATAGGTCTAGGCAATTTATTTATTTAATGGGTTTACGATCATTATTATATCGGCTTATTGTAAACAAAAATTATTACTTTAATCATTTACTACGATGAACTATTTCTTAAGTAGGTAAACATAACTTGCATAGAAGAAAGAAAGAAATAATTTATTGTTGGAACAACCATACAATTAAATTAAATTACACAAACTAATTAGACAGAAAAAAAAAACATTTTAAAAATGAAAAAATAGATGTCCAACAATTGGCGAACCCATTCAGCAAAAATCTGCAATACTGTAAGAGTAGTACTGCAGCGCTGATTTTCGACGGGAGCCTATATATGATGATAGACGGACGTTAAATATAGTTTTTTTTTTTCGTATTGACTATGCTATTGAGCCAGGAAGGTCTTAACGGCTTCACCGGACTACAAAAATATTAATTAGAACCAACTAATATCACGATATGTGTCACAACTACTTTTTTTTTTAACATTATTTTTGGCAACCAATCTGTTAGATTATTACTGCCATTGTCCAGTAGTTAATAGTATTACAAGTTCTTCTTCCATTCCATTTTTGGCAACCAGTCTTCTAGTAGACTATTACTGCCATTGTCAAGTGAGTATCGATATTACAAGTTACTTGATATAATTTCAATGAACTAACAAGGTGGCGGCCATCTTGTTAGAACTTTCCATGGAGTTTTTGTGGCATCTCAGAATTCATGGTCCGTGGTATTATTTTCCATTCACTTCACTTATGCATAGTAAACAACCTATATTACATAAAACACCACCAATTTTACACAATATAGAGTCAAGTAACACAAGATTATGAATAAAAAATAAAATCCACTACATGACAGACCAAGATCCAGCCAAAAACTCCCACAACTACTTCTAACATGGAATTAATTGTCATCTGTCATAATCATGAATTTGTAACTCTGCTATTTTTCATATATAACGAATAATAATTGGTCACGTGATAATTATATATTTTTGTAGCAGCTAGTTTTTTTATGATATTAAAGTTCAAGGTAAATTACATAATATATTATGCCGAAGAGCTAAAAAATGTCATTATGCTAGGAGTATTTTTGCGGTCGTTACTTTTTTTACAGATATAGAATACAGGACCAGGTGTTAAGTAAAATAAAATCATTCACGAAGGTAATTACATACTTATAGCAATTAGGAAGTAATGTGGTCAAACTTTTTGTCACTTGCGAAATAGAAATACTAAATAAATTCACCGCTATCAAAATCAAAATTCAATCAAATCAAAAAAAAAATGTAGTCTAATGATTATAGAAACAAAATAGTGCGTGGAGTCCCTCCGCACGGAAGAAGTGAAACCTCGTAATGTGGAAATGAAAATAGGAAATGGTAGAAATTGACATTTAGTGAAATCATATTGTTTCTTTAAGACAAACTTATTATTATTTTCGAGGGGAGAAATATCCAAATCTATAACATTTAGAATGGGATTATGATAACTAAAGTGAGATACGAAATGTTTGATTATTTTTCTCGCTCTGTCTCTTTCTATTCCCCCTCCCCAGGAGCGTTGAAAGTTTAACGCAACAGTGCTGTCATACACCCTCCATGGTAGCGTTAAACGCTTAACGCAACCTTGTTGGAACTCGCATTAGAAGTTTCACTTCAATAATTTTAGTACCGATGTATAATAAGTAAGTTGTCGGATAGTAAGTTCTAGCATGGCGTTCTATAATATGGGACCTCGCAAATCATTGAAGGCTAAGCTTCCGGAATTCGGTATCTCTAACTCTGCCACCCTAACACATTCTTGATAATTTAGACCTTAAGAACTTAATCAAAGTCTCAATATTCCGTCAGTGTATGATTAAGTTACGATCAATGTAGACCAAAGCGATGCCGTATGAATAAACTAGTATCGAATGCAAAGTGTACAGCTGAAAATGAGTCAAGTTAAATGGTTACAATATAGCGAGGGGAGATTCGCTTTGAGCTATTTACGCGTAGAGACCCGATAAGTCGACGCGGTGTCATGCATTTTCAAACAGTTTGCAAAATGCAGGGTGACAAAGCTTTTTTGTTATTTTCTCTTTTTTTTAGATACTTTAATACTATACTTTCTGTAGTTCGTTTTATACAAACACGGGCAAAGATGGAGAGGCATTGTGATACAAAATATTGTAGCGATAGGTATCTAAATGTTTCGGAACATACCACATTTTGTGACATTCGAGGGCAGATCAATTATGAATTTTTTTTATTTCCACCCTACCTGCAACCAATACTGCCCTACAAGTCACTAGGAAACGCACGCGACTTTGTTTGCGTAAATCTCTAGTCACTGCATATTATAAAACAGAGTCCTCCTCCGCATCTGTCTGACTGTTCGCGATAAACTCGAAAACTAATTAACGGATTTTAATGCAGTTTTGATTAACAGATAGAGTGATGCACGAGGAAGATTTAGTTATATAATTTATGATGATTTTGTGTGAATTGTAAATATAACCATAATTGTTGGAAGTGTCGGAAGAAGTCAAGGCACCAGGGAGATTTCGTTGAAAGCGCTGCCAAATCCCTTTGATATAAAAAAACAATTAAGATAATTAACGTTTTTGTAGGTGGTAGAGTCTCGCTTAAGCTATTATTGTGTTCAAAATGAATGAGTCGGCTCGCCCGGGGTAGTACCACCCTCTCATAAAAAAACCGACGTGAAGTAACAGTGCTTGCATTGTTGCGTTACGTTAGATCAGTGAGAGCGCCGGAGTAAGCACTGTTACTTCACGTCGGTTTTTTTACGTACGTTTTTTGATGAGATGTGGTAGCACCCCGGGCGAACCGACCCATTCGTGCTGAAACCAGTAGTAGCTTCAGCGTGGCTCTACCACCTACAACCTTTTTTTTACATGGGGAAATCCTTACGGATATCCATCATAGCTGAGCAGCTGAGGGTGGGATATGTCCGACTTGTACAGACTAAAGCCCCATGGTGCCTCCTTACACCTATTTGGCCCGGGAATACGAACTGCCTAAGGCACTGCGTCTGTTCACCCGGCAGGTGCTGGCTCCTCATAAGGAGCCCCTTCTTTGGTCTGAGTGGGTCAAGATAGTAGACCCCTCAAGGAGGGGCGGGTGTTAAACCACCCCCCGACGAGCTGTAGGAGTCGCACGGCACAATGCGCCTCCACCACGTGGGCCTGCTATAGTGATCGCAAGTCTAACCTCACGTAACCAAAGCGAGACAAAATAGCAAGATGGCGAACATCCAGTGACCGCGGTGCATTTAATACGAAACCTTTTTAAAGCAAGTAGTATTCACATAGTATTCAATACGTATTTAACTTTTTTGTTATGGCACCGATAAAGCTTAAAAAAACAATCAATGCAGTCATAAGGACTGACGACAGAAGTGAAAACTCAGTATAATAAAATAAAAGTGTTCTGTTTTGAATTTTTAAATTAATTACAGTATGAATTATTTAAATGTCATTATTTATATATTGAAATTATTAACATCATTCTAGTTTTCACATCTATTGGCACTTAAACTCACTACGCTATTTACCTAGCAAGATCTTAACAGCTTCACCGGACTACTAAGGCGAGCGCTTAAGGCACTCAGCCGATTTTATTTGACAACTAGCTGAAGGGTGCACAGCACACCTCGGCTTGGACTGTTGCCTGATACATGCAATTCGCGACTTATCTGAGCTAACCTAAGATTCGTGACCTATATGAGCTAACCTAAGGCCCTATTGGCACTCGGAATAATAATTACATACAGTTTATAATGACTATATGATTATATGTACACCGGTCCCTATACTACACATCGCTAGCGTGATGCAAGCTGCCCAAGCGCAATACTATCGGTCACGTTTACTAGCATGTCATGACGCGAAATTACCGATGTATCTCTTGCCAAAAATACCGCTGAATAAGTTTTCACTTCAAAAACACAAGCGAAGTCTCAGGTAAAAGTTAGTATGAAATATTTATCCCATCTTCTGACTTAATAAGACATAATATATTTTTATTTATGTTAAATTACAAAAGAACCATATCAACAAAATTAATTCAGCAAAAGCTTGTAAGTACCTTTGAAATAAAAAGCTATTTTCACGAGTAAGA
>MU160258.1:32582-60663 GCA_015888305.1 Antheraea pernyi
TTTATTATGAAACTTTTTTAAACCAAGTATTTAATACGTATTTAACTTTTTTGTAATAACACGGTTATAGTTTAAATTTGAAAAAATGGTTCAATTAAAAGTCCGATAATAAATTTTTATATTTCACAGTACATACATACAGATAACAGTTCGGAAAATATTGTAAAATTTTTCGTAAATATAATTTGTTTATTTTTCAAGCCGACCGCGTCACTTTGATAAAAAAATTATGCACCACCCAATGAAAGTTAATCTTTGAATTTTACCGTACGGACGAAACTTTCTGAGTGTTTCTGAAACTGTATGCAATTTCATTTCACTCTGGGCGCACGGTGGCGCAGTAATTGGTTATTGATTTTATGATATTCGTACCAGTTTCTCTTATAGTTTGGTTCATGTTTTTCATTAAAATATATTATTACATTTTAATATTAAGCAGGTCAGTATCCGTGGCTTTGTTCTCAGGACAATGCTTTTACTGTTTCATGAGTGGGCCTACATATCATTACACTTTGTATACAAATAAACAAAGAATAACTCAACCGCGGGAACGTAATACAATGGCGTTCTAAAAACAGCCCGTTTCGAACTTTATCGAATCCTTCGAGTAATGAGTCCACCTTTTCCAATCACCAATTTTCCACCCTCCTTTATTGAAATTTATACCAGGCTAGTCGCTTATAGGATTCTAAGAGATGATAGTTCATGGTCACATTTAACATATAAAATAATAATATAGTACTAGTATAGTAGTATCAAAAGAAATACTAATAAATAACAAAGATAACCTAATTTAAAGTTTGTTCTAAAACTTTCAAAAGTATAAACATAAATTATATAAACCTAGGTGCATTGGCCGGTGCTGAAAGCTGCAACGGGCGACTAGGATTTAATAGCCTTTGATAATGTAGCTTTCGCACCGTACCATGGTATCCTAGCTACTCTGGGTAAAAAGAAAATGATACGGTAGTTTTGTTCAATAATCAATTTGGGCTGCAGCAAGTACAATGCATCATGTATCTTGGACTGCTCCAACACCTTGATGTCCACCAACACAGATCGCCACAATTTGATCAAAACACTGCGATAAAAATCCGATTTGCAGATGTAATGGTTTTCACGCACATACGATGTTGTCGCTCCAATACTGGACGAGTAAGTGACGTATGACAGCTGCTGTCAGCTGCGTTTTGCTACTGCATCAAGTATTGAACATGATTAATAATGAAACAGATAATAAAACGAACAATAAACCCTTTTATTTTGTTCATACCGTTCCCACGTTCACTTTTAAGCGAAAATGAAGTCGCCTGATGGTCATTTCAGTCAGCTTTAAAAAACTTAAGAAGAAAAACAATAGAATCTTTTTTTTTAATATTATGTTTTCATCAATAGGTAACTATTTTATAATAAAATAGCCAATTCTCCCTCGCTTTTGATATTACAAAATGGCAAAAAGACAATGGAAACAAAATAAAAAAATGATGATGAAGGTTATTGTTCCGAGTGGTTTCGGTCATGGCGACCACTTTGACGAAATAGCGCTGGTGTGCTCAAAGATGGCTTATGCAGCCTATCTTCGCGGCGAAACTCCGCGCACACTGAAGGTACGTGAGGACGCCGTTCTCATAATAATATATTATGGCAGCAAGTGGGCGAGCCCTTAACTGGTCTCGTTTCGTATCAAGGTCAGCTAAAGCAGTAAACGCTGAGCCTCGACTAGCGTACTTAACTGTTCCCCATCCTGTGCCATTCTGACCCAAACGTTCCCAACGTGAGAGCTCTATGACATCCCTCTACCGGAGGAGGGGACCGCCATGATTCCGCTTGCCCTCCTGCAGTTTAGAATAAAAGATGCGCACCCCACCATACGCCATACGACCCACTAATCTTAATGATGGTATGGAGGCAATTAAGGTGGAAGCGATCCAGAACAAAAAAAAACGCAGCCTAGGAATACCTACCAAAAGTCCCGCATAGAATAGTCATAGGCCTACGACAATATGTTCAATAGTTCTGACGTAATTGACCCTTAAGGTAACAGTATTTGCATTACGTATATATCAATATATTAATACGTGAAGCCTAAACTTTGTATCCCTTTTTAACGGAAATGGGCGAACGGATGAACGTGAAATTTGGCATAGTTAAAATTTATATGGAGGAAAAGTGCAGAAAGCTATTTATTTCATATAAAATGCATTAGAAGTACATTAAATTAATTAAAATATGCATTACTCACACTACTGCTTCAATTTTACACAACATATACACACATGTAAATAAAAAAGACATTTTGACATCTGTCAATAAAGGACTTCAAAAAAGGTTGTGAAGGAGGTTGCTATGCTCGACTGTATGTATTATTGTACTCTTACGTTCCAATTAACCTTTTTCATTCTACATTCAACGATGATATTATAACATACAACTATTATTATAATATGTATCCCTTTAAAAAATCAATGAACTATGGTCGAATGTCGACCACTGGACGCCCACTAGTCTGTAGAAAAATACCGTGTATAAGAAATCAAATTGATCTAAAATCACTGTTACCTATAATTTGAACAATAACAAGTTTCTAAAAGAAGAAAGGAAATATTTTTATCCGGGGAAACTATCTACATTACCATAATACGACAAGCCATTGAACTTTTCAATCTCGAGTTAGATAAAGCTATTTTGTGTAGTTATTTAAGTATACATTGGCTTATTGTTTCTTGTTTGTTTAATTTTTTTCGAACCCTCTGTTGGCTAGAAGGTCTTTTTTTATCTTAACCGAGATTGGTAGCGCGCGTGAAAAGCACTTAGTAGAAATAGCAACTAATGCAAGGATGCTAAAGTGCCCGAACCTATGCTTGAGTTGTTGTCTTCCATGCAAATTTCGCGAGTTTGAAACTAACTTCTATACATAATCAAAATCCGAATGTACTTTACATTATTTTGGTCCTGAGGAGACGGTTATAAATCAAAAAACTACCACCAATTCGGAAAACAACCCGGTAATCATGAATGAATCATGAGAAAATATTAATCTCAGAAAAGCGTGAACCCTACCTCCCAAGTCTCAACCAAACTCTACGAGCTGTTCGTTAAGCGCCTTTTGTTAGATTTCGTAGCTCTTCCGTTTGAAATTTCAGTCAAATTACCCCTCGGACTGCCTCCATCCTTCACAACACGGCAGTTGGTTGAGCCACTGGGAAGCGTATGGTATGAATTCATCCAAAAGTAATTTACTTGGAATTATGGATGGCCACAGCTTATCAAAAATTAAGCTACATAATTCAACTAACTAACTCAACCGATTATTATTCTTAGGTAATAATAGTATTGTTTTCAAGGCAAAACTCAAAGTTACCATAACACGAGCGAAGCCGCGAATAAAATCTAGTACATTATAGTTGCATCACTCTAACAGTACACACAACGCACGCCGAAGTTACTCTTAGATGATATAGAATTTCTTCGGTTCTGTTTGATACTCATCATAACTCTTGTCAAACAATATCATTTGGTTTATCTCAACAATATCATCTTATTCTAATATAGAAGCTATGTTATTGTACAGTTCCACCAAAATCCATCTAGTTGTTTTTCAATGAAAGAGTAACAAACATATTGAGAAACTTTTACGTTTATAACATTGCATTTGCGCTTTTTTTATTATAGTACGGCAAAGTGACTGCATTATGCCTGATGGTAAGCACAGCATAATCCAAAATATAACGGCGACCACCGAGAGATAAACTATCCATCGCCAGTCTACGACATACGACCTGCGTAAATGTCTCTTCACGTTACGCTTGAAGGACCCCATGTTATAAGAAGGACAGAACACATTAGCAGGGAGATTGTGCCACAGCTTCATGGTACGACAAAGACAAGAAGTTGCGAACTTTTTAATTCGTTCCCAGATAAAATATACCATAAAACATAGCTCTTTTATTTGCCATTTCTCTTACAACTTTGGCCATAATCTCATTTACAGACTAAAAAAACCGGCACACTAATACAGCTGCCAGAACGTACCTTTCTTGGGGACGAATTTTCAATTTAAATCATCACTACTAAACTAATCAGACGGGTATTAAAAAATGCCCAACCATTTTCTTTTCTAATTTATTTTATTTTTAGGATTTTTTATTCCACCGAACAAATCAGTCCCAATGTTCCCCATTATTTCTAGGTCCAACAGGAGAGTCACAAATGCTATTATTAAAAGTTTTAAATGTTAGTTTAGCACTTACTTTACAGGAAAGACGTCGGTGTTCCACGTTGGCATGCAAAAAAATTGAGGGTGCACAATTCGTGAGCGGGGTCCACAAAAATTTATCTGCTTTCGATAGTGAAGAACTAAAATGTTAGCTCGACTTTACCAATCATTGTAAGCAGATAATATTTAAAAAAAACTCAGGGACTGTTACCTGTAAATACTTTTATTTTCCATATTCAGTACAACGTATTGAGACTTTTAAATTTCCATAGATCGAATCTTCACATAATTTGTCTAGTTTTGGGAATATGGTAGAAAGGTAGCCGCAGAGGGTCCACTGGAACCAGCTAAATTATAAAAGTGGTCTATAAGAAAAAAAGTCTAGCAACCTCTGGTTTAAATGTATTACCATTACCTTACTACCGCTTAAAAGAAGTCAATACATCCTTTTAAATAGGTAGAGAACTCTAAATCTATATATTATTAGAAAAGGACGTTAGTTTTACTCCCCTATTGAATCATTCATTCGTGAAATTTGCCGTCTGAATACCCTAGTTACGTGGGATACAGTTCATCAGAGAGCCATTGTGTTCTGTGTTCGTTCCGTGAGTTTTGCGGAGGTTATTTTTTATAGCTCTATCGTCTATCAACTCACTATGCCAATGTACAGGTATATCAGGAATCTTATTTTCTATAAATAAAATGATACAGGACTGCCGTTGTGCCGTTGTTTTAGTAAAAGGCCATCATTATTTAAATACTAGAAATTGTAACCATTTACCAATTTCACATGTTACAAACAACGTATAGTCGGTCAGTCAGGGAAACCAATTAACACCCTGTACACTGTGGCTATTTATCCGAGCAGAGTTTCGCCTTACAATAAATTCGGCATAGAAGTGCCCGCCGATCAACGATATCTTTTTTTGAGTTTAGCACTTACTTTACAGGAAAGACGTCGGTGTTCCACGTTGGCATGCAAAAAAATTGAGGGTGCACAATTCGTGAGCGGGGTCCACAAAAATTTATCTGCTTTCGATAGTGAAGAACTAAAATGTTAGCTCGACTTTACCAATCATTGTAAGCAGATAATATTTAAAAAAAACTCAGGGACTGTTACCTGTAAATACTTTTATTTTCCATATTCAGTACAACGTATTGAGACTTTTAAATTTCCATAGATCGAATCTTCACATAATTTGTCTAGTTTTGGGAATATGGTAGAAAGGTAGCCGCAGAGGGTCCACTGGAACCAGCTAAATTATAAAAGTGGTCTATAAGAAAAAAAGTCTAGCAACTTCCATAGATCGAATCTTCACATAATTTGTCTAGTTTTGGGAATATGGTAGAAAGGTAGCCGCAGAGGGTCCACTGGAACCAGCTAAATTATAAAAGTGGTCTATAAGAAAAAAAGTCTAGCAACCTCTGGTTTAAATGTATTACCATTACCTTACTACCGCTTAAAAGAAGTCAATACATCCTTTTAAATAGGTAGAGAACTCTAAATCTATATATTATTAGAAAAGGACGTTAGTTTTACTCCCCTATTGAATCATTCATTCGTGAAATTTGCCGTCTGAATACCCTAGTTACGTGGGATACAGTTCATCAGAGAGCCATTGTGTTCTGTGTTCGTTCCGTGAGTTTTGCGGAGGTTATTTTTTATAGCTCTATCGTCTATCAACTCACTATGCCAATGTACAGGTATATCAGGAATCTTATTTTCTATAAATAAAATGATACAGGACTGCCGTTGTGCCGTTGTTTTAGTAAAAGGCCATCATTATTTAAATACTAGAAATTGTAACCATTTACCAATTTCACATGTTACAAACAACGTATAGTCGGTCAGTCAGGGAAACCAATTAACACCCTGTACACTGTGGCTATTTATCCGAGCAGAGTTTCGCCTTACAATAAATTCGGCATAGAAGTGCCCGCCGATCAACGATATCTTTTTTTGTTTTTTTTTTTTATAGTAGCTCGGCAGAATGACTGCATTGTACCTGATGGTAAGCACAGTACGATCCAAAAACAATGACGACCAACGAGTGACACACTATCCATCGCCGGTCGCCGCTGTAATGCCGGCCTGCGAAAGGCTGGATATGCACAGACTGATCACGAAACGCAACTCACAGAAGCGAATCACTATGACGGGCTTTTTCACCATATACATGGTGGTTGCGACCCAGTCAGGCTGTCACCACCTACTACCCCACTTTCGCCATTGCCTCGTTCGTTACACAGCAGGGTGCACCACCGTGCAGGTGAGGTTGGTTTGCGTGTCTCAAGTCTTAGATGTTATTCGACACCCCTTACACCCTTACATCTTGCCTTTTATACTCTCTAATAGGGTGGCGCTAGTGTTAATGTTCCGGTCGCGTCTCGGATGTGTTGCAACGGTACCGGGAGTAGATGATAAGTTAGTTTAAATCAGTTGAATATCATTTTAGTTAATAAGAATATTAGAAAGGCCATATTAAATCATTAAAATTAATCACAAAAATAGACACTATTACACACGTTTCAGGCTAACTAAGACCAGTAACAGTTTGTGTTACGTTTTATAAAAAAATCCAAAAGCATATTACCAATTTGCTAGATAATGAGTTCAAGCACTCTCGCTTGAAGCAAGCTTGCAAGCTTGTAGGTGTTAGAGCCATGCTGAAGCTATTACTGGTTTCAGCATGAATGGGTTGGCTCGCCGGGGGTAGTACCACCCTCTCATAGAAAACCGACGTGAAGGAACAGTGCAGTGTTGCGTTTCGTTTGGTCAGTCAGAGCGCCGAAAACCCACTTCCATTTCCCCCGTCCGCGACCCTCCCTCCCCTCCCCCAAACACAGGCTGGCAACGCACTTGCGACTGATGTTGCAAGTGTCTATGGACGGTGGTGATCACTTAACATCAGGTGACACATCAGTTCGTTTGCCTCCTATGATATAAAAAAAAGCACCATGCCTAGCTGGTTTTAATGTCTAAAGGCTATTATTATACGGTGGATCAATATGGAACGATGGTGATGTTTGGAAATGATGCCCCTGTATGCATCACTTCACTAAGTCATAGAAAAATCACGGTTTTTCTTATCGAAATTTTCATCCCCTTTTACCCCAACTTAGGCGTTGAATTTCCAAAAATCATTCTTTATAGCTCATTTGCGGTATAAGAGGAATATCATCCAGTCAGTCAGTTATTATTTTATGGGCTCGACGGATGTTGTCTCGACCTGATAATAAAAAAACCTTGACAAATTATATACCTAAACCATCCTCATGAATCGCTTTATCTACTGGTGAAAACCGAATGAAAATCATTCCAATAATTTTTGAGTTTATCGTGAACAGACAGACAGACAGACGTGGCCTCGCACTATATTTTGTAATATGTAGTGATATAGATTTTGTATTATATAGACATTAAAGAGCTGTCAAACACACTGTAAGCCGCATTAAACTTCCAAGTATCTAAGTACACAAGCCAGCTAATGAAATGCGCTAGTGTGTTCGTAATTACTGTGGTTTCGCTACATACGGGACTTCGGAATTTGTTGGTGAGGGTATACTACATAGAGTTTATACGAAATTGTGCGGTGGCTCTGTAACCTTTTAATAAATTTTTCATTAATCATTTCACTTTTAAAGATAAACAGTATTTAAGACTCGTTTACAGTTGACTTATATCTTTCAAAGGGAATAAACTACACGTGTAAATGAAATTATTTTTTTTTGGAATTAGTAATGTAAAATTTTGTTAGGTATATAACAACCATACATTTAAATTGAAACGAGATGAACAAATTAGGCAGAAAAACAAAAGAAATGTCCAACCATTGGCGAACCCATTCAGCAAAATGTGCAGTATAGAAATACCGCAGCGCTGATTTTCGATGGGAGCCCATATGATGATAAATGGATCCATATGATGATGTTGTTATAAGGAATAAAATATTTTTAAATTCCCCGCAATGAATGTCGCCTCGCTACTTTGAAAAGATGGCGTCGTTGCAAGACCTCCATGCGGGGCTTAGCACGTCATCGGACGCGGAGATGAAGTGAAGGAAAAAGAAGCCCGTAACCGACGAGTACCTTCCCATCTATCGGACCAGACCCTGCTCCTCGCGATGATAACATACCTTGCCATCCAGGTAGAATCGAGAAACTAAATTGAAAAGTGTGCATGGTTCCTGGAAGAGATCCTATTCCCCGGCCACTAAGTTCACCATGCAGCATCCCGGTCAATTTAGAATGACATACACACGGACAAAAGATTTATATATATAAAGATTAGTTACGATGGAAGATACGAGTATGATATTTGATACTGTAATTCAACTAAATTTTCTTGCAATCAGTCAAAAAAGACATAAAACATATTTAAAAAAACTCCCGTCGATCAATTAAAACAACTTGAAAGTAATAATTGAAAAGAATGGAACCGTCGAATTCTGTGTTTGAAACGGAATCCATCTTTCCGTACATTGATTGCGAGGGCCTCATTAATCCGTCATTCAGTTCTATCCGTTCATTCATTCGTTCGTTCGTTTGAATGAGAGCTAATTCGCAATACCTAAGTAATATCATTTCATTTTATTCCTATTCAATTTCAATTAATTCCTTAAATTACCAGGTCTTCAGTATTTATCTTCAAACCATTCAGAACTGTCATCGCTTTGATTCGATTCTAATTATAGTATGACTGAGAAATTAAATTAAAAAGACTCTATACAAATTAAATATTTAGTCAATTTACAGACTTAAGTAATATTAGATTTTGTACATATGAAATTGGTGATTTCTCAACTGGACGCTTTGAACTCAAATATTTGGCGTTTGGTTAGAAATTTCAATTTTAACTTTCGCGCCATATTTGATTTTGCTTCGACATCGTTCTTTTCACAAAATTATCACGTTATTTAGGTATAGGAGTTCCATCGTGATATCAGCGCTGCAGAAACAGCCTCCTCTGTTTGTCAACCGATTTACTTTATTTATTTTTGGTTTAGTAGCTAGTTAACTGCGAGAACGCTTTCATTTACTTAAAAAAAAAGTCTATTTGAGACTGTTTATTCTACAGGTATATTTTAAGAGCGTTAAATCTGGATTCTTTATTCTATGTCTTAAACATAGGAGATTAGATTCTAGGCTGCCCTGAAACTAATTTCTTATTACTATTTTTTATTTACATGTGTGTATATGTTGTGTAAAATTGTTTCAGTAGTGTGAGTAATGCATATTTTAATTAATTTAATGTACTTCTAACGCATTTTGTATAAAATAAATAGCTTTCTGCACTTCTCCTCCATATAAACTTTAACTATGCCAAGTTTCACGTTCATCCGTTCGCGCATTTCTCTAAAAAAGGGATACAAAGTTTGGGCTTCATGTATTAATATATAGATGATACTAATTGAGACTGACCTAGCGTCTAGGTATCTTTTTGTGAGAACAACACTGTAGATAAACTTAATTATAATACGTATGCACGAAGAGACTAGGGCACATAATGCTTTGTGATAATCTTCGTACATTCGATCTTTTGGGCTTGATGGAGAAGGAGTCTGCAATAAAATCATTCGATAATTTTGTCAAGCACGTGATTGCTAATCTTAAGACATTTAACGAACTTTAAAATTCCCACGGCTATCTAACCTGCATCTTAATCATTTTGAAATAACCACGACTCCCTGACTCGTATCTATATAAGGACTAACAAATCTTGGTTACTTAATATTATGGTCATGTACACGTCAAAGAAGTGAGTACTAAATCGTATCAAATTAAAAACCCCTCTCCCTTATATTACCAATTCCAAATGATCTATTTGCGAAAACAACAAGGTTGAAAAAAAACGTATGCAATTGAACTATGTGGGAATATAAGTAGCTATTGTCGGGCTATACTGTTTGCAATAAATTGGGACAGTTGTTTTTCTTCATTATCGTGGGATCGAAGCCTTTATTCATATATCTATTCTTAATACTCCATAATCCCTGCGTCTATTAATCTACAGTATTTGTAAACTCTTCTCCAAAAAAACTCAGTAATATAAAAACTTAAAATTTCGACCGTTGAACGAACGTTAGTTTTCGTTAGTTTTCATTTGAAACTCGCCGGTAGATGGCGCTAAACTGATTTTTATTGTCATAGGTATATTATACTTGAACGCTGATGAAATTACGCGAAGTTCCTAGATATAACGCTATATACTTTTCTGTATTCTTTCAATTAATATCAGATTATCCTTAATTAATATCAGTTAAGGAGTCAAAGTATAATAAATAGTAAGGAAATAAATATTAAAAGATAATCACAGAAATCGAAGGACATTTTAAGGTAAGTAAATTCAATCTAAAACTGTTCAAAATGGCATCACGGTGCAACAAAATCAATCGCAAAATATAAATATTAAGTAATGTGAAGTAATTTCCTTCGAGCAAATATTATTACACATATATAGTAAAGTTAAGGAATAGTTGCGTTCCATCATTAAAATCAAAAACCGTGCCGTGTACAGCCCGCGGCAGAAATGTTACCTATTTTATATACATGTAACATAACTCACAATCGAGCCTTTGAACTCTATTCAAAGCTTACTTTCGTCTCCTTTACCGTGTTTATAACATTTCTATATGATCTTCAATGCATAGTATACTTGGATAGAAAAAAGTTAAGTGTTGTTAAAGGAAATAATCGTAAAAATAGATATCTATACTCAAAGCCGAAGAATTTATTTTTGAACGCGGTAATCTCAGAAACTACTAGTCCGATTTGAAACATTCTTCCAGTGTTAGATAGCTCATATATCGACGAATATATCATCCCGCTGAGACCAAGAGCGGAGCACCAATAAAGAATGTCAATGTAAAGAAAATTTTTCGGAAGAAATTCTTTAAATGACAGCCAAAAATGCGATAAAATCTGATGCGTAGTTTAACAGAAATAAGAGCATATACAGACTGGCGCAAATATCGCTTTTGTCCTCGATTAAACAGAAATATGCATAGAATCACAAACAAATATAATTTTACAAATAAAGTGTTACATTTCTACGTTTGTTTGTCATAAAACTGCAGTCCAACAAACGCGAAACGGGACACGTGAAGTATGTTATATCAATAACAAAAAAAATTCACGCTGCATGAACACGCGGGACAAATGTGAAGTGATAGCGCAAAAGAATGGAAACCGTACGTTCCATTCGGTCATTCATTCGTAAACCACAGTTGAGTAACACATTGTTCTGTATTATTTTTTTCTTTCTTTAAAACGTCGAACGTAAAACGTAGTTAGGTTTAAATATATTTATAGGATTTTTATGATACACGTGCTCACCGAAACCTAAACACAATAACATCAAGTTGAATGGTAATTGTCTGTCAAGTTTTCGTGATAGCTGACAATTATATTCAAGGTAGTTATTCAAATATATATGAATTTATGTAGTCTCAAGTCTTAGATGTTATTCGACACCCCTTACACCCTTACATCTTGCCTTTTATACTCTCTAATAGGGTGGCGCTAGTGTTAATGTTCCGGTCGCGTCTCGGATGTGTTGCAACGGTACCGGGAGTAGATGATAAGTTAGTTTAAATCAGTTGAATATCATTTTAGTTAATAAGAATATTAGAAAGGCCATATTAAATCATTAAAATTAATCACAAAAATAGACACTATTACACACGTTTCAGGCTAACTAAGACCAGTAACAGTTTGTGTTACGTTTTATAAAAAAATCCAAAAGCATATTACCAATTTGCTAGATAATGAGTTCAAGCACTCTCGCTTGAAGCAAGCTTGCAAGCTTGTAGGTGTTAGAGCCATGCTGAAGCTATTACTGGTTTCAGCATGAATGGGTTGGCTCGCCGGGGGTAGTACCACCCTCTCATAGAAAACCGACGTGAAGGAACAGTGCAGTGTTGCGTTTCGTTTGGTCAGTCAGAGCGCCGAAAACCCACTTCCATTTCCCCCGTCCGCGACCCTCCCTCCCCTCCCCCAAACACAGGCTGGCAACGCACTTGCGACTGATGTTGCAAGTGTCTATGGACGGTGGTGATCACTTAACATCAGGTGACACATCAGTTCGTTTGCCTCCTATGATATAAAAAAAAGCACCATGCCTAGCTGGTTTTAATGTCTAAAGGCTATTATTATACGGTGGATCAATATGGAACGATGGTGATGTTTGGAAATGATGCCCCTGTATGCATCACTTCACTAAGTCATAGAAAAATCACGGTTTTTCTTATCGAAATTTTCATCCCCTTTTACCCCAACTTAGGCGTTGAATTTCCAAAAATCATTCTTTATAGCTCATTTGCGGTATAAGAGGAATATCATCCAGTCAGTCAGTTATTATTTTATGGGCTCGACGGATGTTGTCTCGACCTGATAATAAAAAAACCTTGACAAATTATATACCTAAACCATCCTCATGAATCGCTTTATCTACTGGTGAAAACCGAATGAAAATCATTCCAATAATTTTTGAGTTTATCGTGAACAGACAGACAGACAGACGTGGCCTCGCACTATATTTTGTAATATGTAGTGATATAGATTTTGTATTATATAGACATTAAAGAGCTGTCAAACACACTGTAAGCCGCATTAAACTTCCAAGTATCTAAGTACACAAGCCAGCTAATGAAATGCGCTAGTGTGTTCGTAATTACTGTGGTTTCGCTACATACGGGACTTCGGAATTTGTTGGTGAGGGTATACTACATAGAGTTTATACGAAATTGTGCGGTGGCTCTGTAACCTTTTAATAAATTTTTCATTAATCATTTCACTTTTAAAGATAAACAGTATTTAAGACTCGTTTACAGTTGACTTATATCTTTCAAAGGGAATAAACTACACGTGTAAATGAAATTATTTTTTTTTGGAATTAGTAATGTAAAATTTTGTTAGGTATATAACAACCATACATTTAAATTGAAACGAGATGAACAAATTAGGCAGAAAAACAAAAGAAATGTCCAACCATTGGCGAACCCATTCAGCAAAATGTGCAGTATAGAAATACCGCAGCGCTGATTTTCGATGGGAGCCCATATGATGATAAATGGATCCATATGATGATGTTGTTATAAGGAATAAAATATTTTTAAATTCCCCGCAATGAATGTCGCCTCGCTACTTTGAAAAGATGGCGTCGTTGCAAGACCTCCATGCGGGGCTTAGCACGTCATCGGACGCGGAGATGAAGTGAAGGAAAAAGAAGCCCGTAACCGACGAGTACCTTCCCATCTATCGGACCAGACCCTGCTCCTCGCGATGATAACATACCTTGCCATCCAGGTAGAATCGAGAAACTAAATTGAAAAGTGTGCATGGTTCCTGGAAGAGATCCTATTCCCCGGCCACTAAGTTCACCATGCAGCATCCCGGTCAATTTAGAATGACATACACACGGACAAAAGATTTATATATATAAATATTAGTTAAGATGGAAGATATGAGTATGGTATTTGATAATGTAAATTTAGAATGACATACACACGGACAAAAGATTTATATATATAAATATTAGTTAAGATGGAAGATATGAGTATGGTATTTGATAATGTAATTCAACTAAATTATTTTGCAATCAGTTAAAAAAGACATAAAATAAAATAAAAAAGCTCCCGTCCATCAATAAAAAAGAACTTGAAAGTAATATTCAAAAGAATGAAACCGTCGAATTCTATGTTTGAAACGGAATCCATCTTTCCGTACATTGATTGCGAGGGACTCATTAATCCGTCATTCAGTTCTATCCGTTCATTCGTTCGTTTGAATGAGAGCTAATTCGCAATACCTAAGTAATATCATTTCATTTTATTCCTATTCAATTTCAATTAATTCCTTAAATTACCAGGTCTTCAGTATTTATCTTCAAACCATTCAGAACTGTCATCGCTTTGATTCGATTCTAATTATAGTATGACTGAGAAATTAAATTAAAAAGACTCTATACAAATTAAATATTTAGTCAATTTACAGACTTAAGTAATATTAGATTTTGTACATATGAAATTGGTGATTTCTCAACTGGACGCTTTGAACTCAAATATTTGGCGTTTGGTTAGAAATTTCAATTTTAACTTTCGCGCCATATTTGATTTTGCTTCGACATCGTTCTTTTCACAAAATTATCACGTTATTTAGGTATAGGAGTTCCATCGTGATATCAGCGCTGCAGAAACAGCCTCCTCTGTTTGTCAACCGATTTACTTTATTTATTTTTGGTTTAGTAGCTAGTTAACTGCGAGAACGCTTTCATTTACTTAAAAAAAAAGTCTATTTGAGACTGTTTATTCTACAGGTATATTTTAAGAGCGTTAAATCTGGATTCTTTATTCTATGTCTTAAACATAGGAGATTAGATTCTAGGCTGCCCTGAAACTAATTTCTTATTACTATTTTTTATTTACATGTGTGTATATGTTGTGTAAAATTGTTTCAGTAGTGTGAGTAATGCATATTTTAATTAATTTAATGTACTTCTAACGCATTTTGTATAAAATAAATAGCTTTCTGCACTTCTCCTCCATATAAACTTTAACTATGCCAAGTTTCACGTTCATCCGTTCGCGCATTTCTCTAAAAAAGGGATACAAAGTTTGGGCTTCATGTATTAATATATAGATGATACTAATTGAGACTGACCTAGCGTCTAGGTATCTTTTTGTGAGAACAACACTGTAGATAAACTTAATTATAATACGTATGCACGAAGAGACTAGGGCACATAATGCTTTGTGATAATCTTCGTACATTCGATCTTTTGGGCTTGATGGAGAAGGAGTCTGCAATAAAATCATTCGATAATTTTGTCAAGCACGTGATTGCTAATCTTAAGACATTTAACGAACTTTAAAATTCCCACGGCTATCTAACCTGCATCTTAATCATTTTGAAATAACCACGACTCCCTGACTCGTATCTATATAAGGACTAACAAATCTTGGTTACTTAATATTATGGTCATGTACACGTCAAAGAAGTGAGTACTAAATCGTATCAAATTAAAAACCCCTCTCCCTTATATTACCAATTCCAAATGATCTATTTGCGAAAACAACAAGGTTGAAAAAAAACGTATGCAATTGAACTATGTGGGAATATAAGTAGCTATTGTCGGGCTATACTGTTTGCAATAAATTAGGACAGTTGTTTTTCTTGATTATCGTGGGATCGAAGCCTTTATTCATATATCTATTCTATTCTATTCTATTTTCAAAAAACGAGCCTATTCCTTTCTCAAAGGCCGGCAACGCATCTGAGATTCTTCTCGTGTCGCAGGTGTCCATGGACGGTGGTGATCACTTACCATTAGGTGACCCGCATGTTCGTTTGCTGCCAATAGTATAAAAAAAAAACTATTCTTAATACTCCATAATTCCTGCGTCTACTAATCTACAGTATTTGTAAACTCTTCTCCAAAAAAACTCAGTAATATAAAAACTTAAAACTTCGACCGTTGAACGAACGTTAGCTTTAGTTAGTTTTCATTTGAAACTCGCCGGTAGATGGCGCTAAACTGATTTTTATTGTCATAGGTATATTATACTTGAACGCTGATGAAATTACGCGAAGTTCCTAGATATAACGCTATATACTTTTCTGTATTCTTTCAATTAATATCAGATTATCCTTCATAGTTAAGGAGTCAAAGTATAATAAATAGTAAGGAAATAAATATTAAAAGATAATCACAGAAATCGAAGGACATTTTAAGGTAAGTAAATTCAATCTAAAACTGTTCAAAATGGCATCACGGTACAACCAAATCAATCGCAAAATATAAATATTAAGTAATGTGAAGTAATTTCCTTCGAGCAAATATTATTACACATATATAGTAAAGTTAAGGAATAGTTGCGTTCCATCATTAAAATCAAAAACCGTGCCGTGTACAGCCCGCGGCAGAAATGTTACCTATTTTATATACATGTAACATAACTCACAATCGAGCCTTTGAACTCTATTCAAAGCTTACTTTCGTCTCCTTTACCGTGTTTATAACATTTCTATATGATCTTCAATGCATAGTATACTTGGATAGAAAAAAGTTAAGTGTTGTTAAAGGAAATAATCGTAAAAATAGATATCTATACTCAAAGCCGAAGAATTTATTTTTGAACGCGGTAATCTCAGAAACTACTAGTCCGATTTGAAACATTATTCCAGTGTTAGATAGCTCATATATCGACGAATATATCATCCCGCTGAGACCAAGAGCGGAGCACCAATAAAGAATGTCAATGTAAAGAAAATTTTTCGGAAGAAATTCTTTAAATGACAGCCAAAAATGCGATAAAATCTGATGCGTAGTTTAACAGAAATAAGAGCATATACAGACTGGCGCAAATATCGCTTTTGTCCTCGATTAAACAGAAATATGCATAGAATCACAAACAAATATAATTTTACAAATAAAGTGTTACATTTCTACGTTTGTTTGTCATAAAACTGCAGTCCAACAAACGCGAAACGGGACACGTGAAGTATGTTATATCAATAACAAAAAAAATTCACGCTGCATGAACACGCGGGACAAATGTGAAGTGATAGCGCAAAAGAATGGAAACCGTACGTTCCATTCGGTCATTCATTCGTAAACCACAGTTGAGTAACACATTGTTCTGTATTATTTTTTTCTTTCTTTAAAACGTCGACCGTAAAACGTAGTTAGGTTTAAATATATTTATAGGTTTTTTACGATACACGTGCTCACCAAAACCTAAACGCAATACCATTAAGTTGAATGGTAATTGTCTGTCAAGTTTTCGTGATAGCTGACAATTATATTCAAGGTAGTTATTCAAATATATATGAATTTATGTAAAAAAAAGTTAAAATATCATTGGTATTTGCAGAGATTAGTATAGTTATCACAAAAATGTGAAAATAAATATACGTTAAGACAGAATTACAAATATATTAATATAGACAGGTGATAATGTGTTAGTAACATTTTTCTGTGTTAGTTACTGTTACGTTATTTAAAGGTAGGGCCTTTTTGTTCTTACTTATGTATTTTTTAATATTTAATAATATTAATTTTATCTGCTAAACCTTTTTAGGTATTATCATTCTTGGGTACAAGCTTTTCTTATTTTGAGCTAATAAGTAACTGAGTATTAGTATATAACTGTTTTTTTTTTAATGAAACTTCTTATTATTATTAGTTCTTACCTATGTATTTTTTAATATTTAATAATATTAATTCTATCTGCTAAACCTTTTTAGGTATCATTCTTGGGTACAAGCTTTTCCTATTTTGAGCTAATAAGTAACTGAGTATTAGTATATAATTGTTTTCTTTTTTTAAATTAAACTTCTTATGGGATTGCTTTTAAATTCTGCTCTGCAATCTTGCTGTGTGCCAAAAAGTGGTGGGGGTAAATACTGTGTCGGGTAGAATATTGAAATAACCGATTCTCGTCGATCACCGAATTTAAGCGACATCGGGCGCAGTCACTACTTGGACGGGTGATCGCCTGGGCTACTTCGTCATGTTGATTTTGTTTGTTTCTTTTTAATTAAAATGTTCTCCTGTGATACAGAAGTTATACTTTTATCGTATGTTTTGACGACGTACCCATTTTTTGAGATTATTAAGTAAGTATATGAAATACATCGTGAATACAATTTTTTTTGTATCTGAAAACAGTTTAAATTCCAACGATTATTTTACTAATGAGCTCGTTCTATTAGTGAACTAATGTTTTTCACAAGAACTCCATTAAAATTAAAACGACACAGATTAAAATAACACGAATTAAAAGTGCACGGTAATATTATGTTTACTCTGTGAGTAACGAACGAATGAGTGAACGAGGCGACAATGCATACTCTGTCATTTCACAAGTTTGTGTATTTATTTGCCCACCGTGCAATATATCGTGGGTGTTAATCTCCATTGTATTTTATTTTGTTGGAAATTGTTTCGTCCGACAAAATTTAGCCTGCAAAATTATACGACATATTTTTTTATAGCGCACTCATTTTTGACATAAGAAACTGTTAATCAATAAAACCTGACCTAAATCAATTAATATCCGTTTTGTTATTAATGCACGGCAAAATTATGACACTATATCTGACAGAAAACAAATTAAAACCCAAAGATGGTAGCCGATACCGAGGATTGAGATAATATTTCGCTAGTTGACACGATGACACTAGATGTCTTCACGCTATGCATCAAAGACCCGATATTATAAGAAGGAAATAATAATTAAAGAAATAAGAATTAAATAGCTTATTGTATATACTAATATTATAAAGAGGTAAAGTTTGTGAGGTTGTAGTGGGTAATACGTGGATCTACTAAACCGATTTTGAAAATTCTTTCACCAATAGTAAGCCACGTTATTTGTGAGTGTCATAGACTATATATTAACCCGAAAAATGAAATGCTGTTTTGGAAGTTGGGTTTGCGAACAAGTCGTAAAAAAAACGGTCGAACGAAAATATTTCTTACGAATGCTGCATTAATAATGAGAGATATATGATTGAGTTCCAGAGAAAAGTTGTAGAGCTTGATAATGCCTACAAAAAACTCACTGACAGCATATGTCTAACTTTATATTTAAGTTACAAAAAGTAGTTTTTTATAAATATTTACTGCCCAACGAAGTGGGCACGGGTCAGCTATTATATTATATTGTAAAGCTGTAGAGTTAATTTGCTGGAACGCCCTCATCTTACCTACCTACTGGTCCAACTTGAAAAAATCTTTCATTGTTAGATATCTCATTTATCGAGGAAGACTATGAGCTATATGTCATCACGCTACGATCGATAGGACCGGAGCATTAACGAATAATGTTTCAAAATCGGAGGTTCTTTTAGCGTTAGCTCTAAGTAATTATGCCACGCGGACGGAAGCGCGGCCAAAAGCTAGTACTATATATGACCATAAATAGTTCGCGTTGAGATGGTGGTTATCATAAAATTATAGCTCCAAAGGGCAGTGTGTATGTGGAAAAGAAAAAGGAGGATAATTTTAACAACACTTCAAAACACTTGACATGACTAGAACACGCTCAACGCGGTGCGGCTTGGTAGTCAGTTTCAAGTCATTTATAATGCTCATATATCTTCTCTGAAACCTGTCTAGGATACCCAGGAGGTATATTGCGGATCCGACCTAGAGATATAAATAGTATCAGATGCGTAAAAACTTGCCTAAGTGTTCAGAATCCTAGAAACAACACTCCTGCTATAATCTTGCTATTTATGGTCAAAGCGTATACATAAAGAAGACATATGGCATTTCACAGTATAATTTTATATGTACTAATATTATAAAACTGAAGAGTTTGTTTGCTTGAACACGCTAATCTTTTTTTTTAAACTGGTTCATCAAAATGACTTCACTGTACCTGATGGAAAGTACAGTACAGTCTATAAATAACGGCGACTGTCAGTGTTAAATAGCAGCGGCAGTCATCGCTATCATGCCGACCTGCAAAAGTGCTTATTCACGCCTCGTTTGAAGGACCCCATGTCATAAGAGGAAGGGAACACACTGGCTGGGAGACTATTCCACATCTTCACAGTACGACAAAAATAAGAGCTTTCGAACTTAAATCTAAGTTACTTACTGGTCAGATTTGAAAATTTTTTTCAATGTTCGATAGCTCATTTATCGAGGAAGGCTATATATATATCATCACGCTAAGATCAATAGGACCGGAGCATCAATGAAGAATGTTTAAGGACCGGGGGTTAGTGTTAGCCCAAAATAACTATTCCACGCGGGCGAAGTCGCCGGTAGAAGGTAGTTCTTTAATAAATATCGTTTATTAATCTAAGACTGTTGTTACTCACGTGCGCAGGATGTGTACCTCTCATTCCCCTGCACATGGTACCAGGGTAATGCTAAAGAATTACAATTTTTTGGCGGCCGCACAGTTTTACATTAATTGAACCTCGCAACGACAAAAGGAGTAATCAAGCAAGCGACGTTTAACCAAACTATTAAATTAAAAAAGGTGAGGCAGTCAGAAAGACTGCCGACAGGCGTGAAAACTGAAAATTATGGAACAACTGTGTTTTCTTTTGAATTGTTTAGGTAATTATGGTGTGGATTATTTAAATTCCATAGTTTGTAGGTATATTGAAATTATTAACAAAAATCTGCAAGAAACTAGATCTGGTTTATCTCTTCATGTTATATATTTTTACTATAACATAAATATTTACATCGTTTTTAGTGGATGCACAGAGAGTGGCGTCATTTCCAGACGTCACAATAGTTCATATATTGATCCACCCTATAATATATAGCCTTTAGATATTAAAACCCGTTGGCACATGGTTCTTGAACTCACTATCCGGCAAATCGGTACTGTGTTTTGGGACTTTGTTATAAAACCTAACACTATTACCTAAAAAAACTGTTTTTGGATTTAGTGAGCCTGAAGCATGGAATGACCAATTTGTTGCTGTTCCTAGTATTCAAATTATGATAGTTCTTACCAGATCCAGCATATTTAAGTTTTTGCGGACATACATTAAATTATCAAGAATATATTGGGAAGACGTTGAGATACGTTATCACACGCACAGGTCGCTATACCACGCGTCACTAGTTTGACACGAGCCGCGGAAGGGCAATAGGTATGCTCGGTCACGCTTACTAGCATGTCGTCACGCGAAATTATAAGTTTGTCTCTGGTCAAAAAATACCACTCGATGTGCCTAAAGAAATTTTAACTTCAAAAGCTAACATTATAAAAGCGAAAGTAAGTTCAATATGCTCTCACATACTTACTTAACCGATCATGATCAAATTTTGTATACACGTTGTCAGAAATAGATAAAAATACATAGATATAGGTCAAACCCATATTAAAACGAGCAAAGGTGCGAACAAAAACTAGTACGGTAATAAGAGGAAAGCAAACACAAGAAAACAGTGAGCACGTATTACGAAAGGTTCAGTGAATGAGAGCTAAATTGACGGGATGTTAAAAGACGTACTCCGATAATGATATTACAATCGGAACAACCCTTTAAAGGTGCGGAAGGATGCTGTCTTCTATCCTTGAACGAGTCAAGATATTTCTTAGCACCTACCGTTTGTAACTAAAAAAAAAACACTCTATTTTTAACACTCAACTATGGCATAACCGCATTCTTTTGAACTGACTGGATGACAATGCAACGGAAGTCCGTTACGGTAATATGGCGTCACGTTTCTGTACCATCCGGTTTTTTTAAATTTTTGATTTTGGCAATAAATAGTTTAAAGACCAATCAATCAAAAATCTTTCAGAAAAAAATTAATAAATATATTAGATTAAATAATAATAAAAAACATACAATAGAATTAATTATGTATATATGAGCGCGCGACGGTGCTGCCATCTGGTTTCAATGTAAGTAAGTAACAAATTAGATTAAAGCTTTATTATCTGTAGTGCCATCTATCAGCTAATTCGTTATCATAAACCAATCATATCATATTTTAATTATGATAGCAATTAATAAATGTATATATTATTAGAGTTACATCATCAATAAATGCCTTTTTAAATTCTCATATGATGTATTTTTTTTTAACTTAATTGTCATCTGTTATAACGCCAAAGAAGATTTACTTCAATCGCGTGTGATGGTTACACGCACTCGTTTTTTTATGCGTAACATCTTTCCTCTCGGTTGCTGGATATTTTATGTCTGGGTGATTTTGGAAAAGGGACGGAAATGTGTTACAAGAAACCGTGGAAGCGCGCGCTTTTTGATTTGACGGCTGCCCCGTCTATCCGCACGTATTTAAGCAACATATAACTATTTCTTTTTCACCATCAATATTGAGAATATGCCATCTTACTTCCACATTTTATCTAAGACATTGTGGCGTTACATTATTACTTTACGTATGTGTACATTATCTTGCCATTTGTTTTGTCAAAATATCATGTAGGTAACGTATCTACAGCCTTTTAGTTATAATATCGTTGGTGTACATATCTGTAGTTATACAGTGTTGTGTATAAAATCTAAGGTTATATTTATATGTGTAAACTATATTAATATTATCTTTACTATTAAGCGTCTGATAAAATTCATGTTCAAGCTTAGAATATATTCGACCAATAATTTGACCAATAACTGACTTCACTTCATATTTCATCTCAATCAATTACATGGTAAGATAGCGTCAGATGTTACATACCATATATGAGTACTGTAAGGCTCGTTTCCTTTTTTTTATTTAGTTTTTGGCAATCGATCTTCCAGTTTATTATTACCATTGTAAATGTATTGTTATAAAAGTCTTGTGATAATTTCAATGTTCTAACAAAATCGTGGTTCCCTTGTTAGAACTTTCCTGTGGGTTTTTGTGGCATGTTAGAGTTAATGTTCTCTGGTATTATTTTCAATCCACTTACCATACAATAACCGAACTATATTACGCAAAATACCACCAATATTACAAAATATACAGTCCAATAACACAAGATTCTTCTTCTTATTACCCTTATCCCACATAAGTAGGGTCGGTACAACATGTTTGTCATGTTGTGGTATATGATTTGGCTTAATTTTTACGATCGGCCGCCTGCCTGACATCAACCCTCCTTGGGATTATTTTGTTGCACCACTGTATTTATGATTATTATTATATAGTTACGAAGTCTGATGGGCTCTTTTAGCCCTACAATTTTTCGTTCCGGTTAAAAACGAAGTTCTTCAAGGTTATGGTTTGCTTGCTATATTGCCATTTTTATGTAACAGAAAACTAGCCAACTTTAGACTATTCCCGAGGACTGGATTTTCTGTATTTTTTTTTCAGGATTCGTGGTTTCAGAGTTTTCTCAGTAATAGTAATATAATATTCGATATAATAAACCTATATAAAAATATAAAATAGGAAAACTATAATAGAAAAATAACACAACATTATGAATAAAATATAAAATCCATTACAAGACTAAGATCAAGTCAAAAAGTTTATCAAAGACAATGTCAGCATTTGTGGCACGCTTAGGCGAGTTGCGTTCCAGTCAATGTGTATCGAGGATTCAAAGGAGGTGGTAGCAAGTGGTACCGAACTAGATTGATACCAAAGTGGATATGATGATAAACACAGTATAGTATATCTTTTCTGGTATGGCTCATTTTAGGATTATCCCGTGTTAGACCAGGACGAGTGAACTTCGATCTTTTTTATACCCTTTATAAGTGTTGTCATTTGACCACAGTCTTACCTGATTTTAAATAACTACGTGGTTTAAAATGGTAAACATGCTAATCTTAAAGGGGACTGGCAATCAAGTGCAGCTGCCTTAACTTGGGGTGTAAGGGGTGTCGAATAACATCATAACACTTGAGACACCCAAGCCAACCTCACCTGCACGTGGTGCACCCTGCTGAATAACGAACGAGGCAATGGCGAAAGCGGGGTATATGGCGAAAAATAGTGATTCGCTTCTGCGGGTCGCGTTTCGGGATCAGCCTGTGCATATCCAGCTTTTCGCAAGCCGGCATGACAGCGGCGACCGGGGATGGATAATGTGTCACTCGGTGGTCGCCATTGTTTTTGGATTATACTGAGCTTACCATCAGGCATAGGGCAGTCATTTCGCCGTGCTACAATAAAAAAAAAATAACACACCAAGAGGTGTTTAGCCACAGATTTTAAGGTTGGCAGGTAAATAGTCTAAGGTCTCGCCAAAAACTCCATCCAAATACTTCTGGTGCTTAATTATTCATCTAAAGTAAGTACTAGGGAAATCAAACAATATAAACAAAAGAATATACACATACCTCATTGTTCACACAGAGTATATAGTATAATCACTAGAAAAAACATAGAAAAATTAATTGTTAATATCGGGTGGCAACCCTAATTAGATAATCATTACATCAGTGTGTACTTACGTGTTTCCACGAAAATGAGTAAAATGAAGGTGCTCCGGATTGTAAACATTTTTCGTTTTAATTATCTGAAACAGAACATTAATTAAATATATTTAGTCCGGTGAAGCTGTGAAGACCCTGCAGGGTCAATAGCGTAGTCAGTTCGAGAAAAAAAAAAATTAAATATTGTAAGTTCTGTTTATTGGTGTGTATTTTTTTATATTTATTTATTTTCAAATCGGACCAGTAGTTCCTGAGATTATTCACTACAACGTCACAAATTTTACCTCTTTATAATATTAGTATAGATATACTTTTATGTCTATTTAGTATATATAAGTTATTTCGACATTATAATACAGACACTTCAATTGTATTTATTTGTACACATGTACAAATATTGCGTATTAAAAAAAATATCGAAAACTTGACTTATTTCTTCAATTAAATTGAGACTTCTCAGTCCATGTAATTCTATAAAAATACAATAAACGACCACATTTAATAGAGTTAGACACAGCTACCAGTTTACCTACTTCGATATAGACTTATAGCGTGATGAATACCAAGGTTCCCGCTACATCGCTTTGTTGTTTCCGCACCCCTATTATGAAGGGGATTTACTAAAAATAATAAAGGCAAGCTCTATGATCAAAGGATTATCCCCGACCAAACTATATAATCAAAAGATCTAAAAATATATCTTGTTAGGTGGTGATATAATCTCATCTATCTATATTATAATAAAACTGTAGCAGGGCCAAATCTGAACATTAAATATTTTTTGAAAATTTTGATCGGGGTAGGCTTTGTTGTCGATATAGATGCCAAAAATAACCCTTTTAAAATTTTTGTCTGTCTGTCTGTCTGTCCCTGTGAACGCGTATCACTCTGAAAGTACCGAACCGATTTTGACGAAACTTGGCACAGTGATAACTAATGTTACGAGATTACATTTAGGATACTTTTGTCCCATAAAACGCAATGGATTCTTCAGGATCTGCCTGTTTGTCTATACCTTTAAACACGAATCACTCTGAAGGTACTGAACCAATTTAGATGAAATTTGGCACAGTTATAACCAATATCACAAGGTTACATCTAGGATACTTTTTATCTTATAAAACGCAAGGGATTATCCAGGATAACGGACGAAAGTAAAAAAAAATGTAGTTCATGATATTCTTGACGAATTTTGGTAAATTTTCTTTGTGATATATATAGCAGTCAGATTAGCTAAAAAATTAAGCTATATTTAACTGACTATATGTTGACATATTTACTGATATGTAACTAGACTTTTTTTGCGACACCTTAGTACAAGAGCCAGCAACGTTGGAAGAACGAGAATTTTAGAAAAGCTGGTTCTTTAATATGAAGATATATTATGCCCTTCCAAACAGGATTCAGGATACCTGGTAGCCGGTTAACGTTGTATTTTTTAATGCGAATTACACCTTTACAGATCAACATTTTGATTTATAAATAATTTAAGGAACATTTTTTGTCAGTAACTTTTATAAGTTTAACGTTTATACGTTATTAAAAACATGAATTTTTCACTGCCAGACAATTTTGTTATTGACAATAATGTGCCTGGTGATATTCTTTATAAACAAAATAATTCATTTCAAACCATCTTATTTTTTCCCTTGCAAAGAACATATTTCATTTTGTGAACCAGGCTCTTCCACAATTATGGCTATCTTTATTATACAGCCAGTGTTGCGCTAAGCTAGAGTTATAACTAAGTTATTCTATACATAGGTTTTGGTAGGGGGTAGAGCCACGCTGAAGCTATTACTGGTTTCAGGATGAATGGGTCGGCTCGCCCGGGGTAGTACCACCCTCTAACAAAAAGCCGACGGGAAGTAACAATGCTTGCATTAGTGCGTTTCGTTCGATTAGTGAGAGCACCGGAGAGGCCCACCTCTCTTCCCCTTCCTCCTCTCCCCTTCCGCTTCCTCCCCCTCCAACACAGGTTGGCAAGGCACTTACGACTCTCCTGGTGTTGCAAGTGTCTATGGACGGTAGTTATTACTTAACACCAGGTGACCCACCTGTCCGTTTGCCTCCTATGACATAAAAAAATACATTATATTTTTAATTTACCCTTTTTTATGTTGAAATAAAATAATATTAAAAAAAAGTATGTGTGTGTACTTATGTACACGCATTAGAAGTTATACTTCTTTGGCGTAACAAGTAAAAATCTTTTCAAAAATTTTATCTTGCGCCTTATTCTACGTTTGTAGAAAAAACGACACTAACAATAAAAAAAAGGTATTTAATACAATGAAAGTTTTAATATAAAGAAATACAAACAACAAATACAAAGAAACAAAATGTTGACTATAGCTAACTTCAGGGTGTCGGTTTTTCGTGACGGTGTGTGCGCGCAACGTAAAAATTTACTCTCATCATTTTTCCCTAACGCGCCAAAAGAAATATAACTTCAATAAAATTACAGATATCTTAACATGGTTTGAACATACTTCTTTATTTACAAAAAATTGCATCGGGCACATTATTGTTAATATCAAAAATGTCTGGCAATAATAAATTCACGTTTTAGTAGCGTTTAAAAGTTAGTGAAAAACAAAACATTCTAAAATTATATAAAGTTCAATATTTTTGCCTGTAAAGGTTTACCGGCAGCCAATTCGCTGTCGAAACCGTTGCCTAGCTCTTAGACAAATAGTCACAGGCAAGTGACAGATGACACATGTTGCTCATATCTTTTTAATATTTATGTTTTTCTTTAATACAATGTAGTGTGAAAATATTTTTATCGTTTAATTTACAATTGAACTCTATCAACTTGATATTTTATAATGTAAACTATACTGACTGTATAGTAAACGTCTAGAAAAAAGGGAAAGTAATTAGGTTCCAACTGGGGTCCATAGACCCCTCAAGTTATTTTGTACGTTACCGCCAATATATGTAGGTTAGTTTTTATCTTAATTGAACCCCGTAGATGACGCTACGAACGGGTTGTAGGCTTATTTTAAAAGATTTCTCACATACCATCTGGGTACATGTTTGAGTGAGCCTCTTGATAGTTTGGATTTACAATTGGAAACGGTAGGTGTGGCTGCAATCGGGTTTTAGGTTTAAAAATACAATTGAAACCGGTGATAACCGTTTTTGTGCAGACGAAGTTGCACGGGTCATCTAGTAATGTATATAATGAAAATACACTTCCTTTGAGGCTCTATACGTCAGAACTACTGAAAGTATCAAGAATGACCATTCGATGGGAAATTTAAGTTTATTTTTGAAGGGAAATCTTCTTTAGCCGTGTTGAACGATTCTGTAGGTAAAAAAAACTTGGTTTTTTGTAAAGTCGCTTTACGGACGATAATTTTATATGATGACGTCATAAGAAAACTTTGATGAAAAACTGCATACTTTTATGAATTGACTTATTCTGTATATAAATGATTCACAAGCCGAACGCATAGGCCGATCGCGCCTCTCTATCGATTGACCCGCACTCAGGCGGAACGGGACAATGAGTCATGCTTTTCCATACATGCCGGCCTTTATCGATTTTTGATGATGGCGACAAAATAAAACTAAAATACATGGGTAAGAATATGTAAAAACAACACATATTGAACCATATCTTATCCATAGAAACCAGATTCAAGAAGGGTAAGGTTAATTAAAATCTAGTCGTAAAATGTAAGTTTGCTTTAAAATATTGAGATATTTTGATAAAATTAGCATTCTCTCCTTATGTTTAATAACATACTTAGTTTATTTAAGGTCACCTATAAATTACGTCGAACTACTTTTTTTTTGTAGCACACACTCGTTTTTAACCGATTTCGAAAAAGGAGGAGGTTACTACTAAAAATAACTGAATTATTAAATTAACCAAATTAAATAAAAAATATTGATATTCGCGCTACCGAATAATATATTTGAAGTCAATGCCAACATATATTCATATCATCTACATACAAAGGTTTGGTCCACTCT
>MU160258.1:72532-94048 GCA_015888305.1 Antheraea pernyi
AATCCGATATACACGTATTCATTTGTGAATCATGCAATTTAGATCGTATGGTTCACAAATGTATATATCTATGAACAGCTTAGAGTAGTTAGCTAGGTCAGACGCGACTTTTTCCAAGTAACAGCCCAAGCCGAGGTGTGCGTGCACCCTTGTGTATGTTACCTAAAACCCAAATCGGTTGCGTGCCTTAAGCGCCAACCTTAGTAGTCCGGTGAAGCTGTGAAGACCCTGCCGGGTCAATAGCGTAGTCAGTTCGAGAAAAAAAAAACATCAGCTATCTGTCAGTGAATGTTTTGTGAAGATCGGTTGAACTGTTTTGAAGATAGTACTGCGGGCGAAACCACAGTTAACAGCTAGTCTAAATTAAAATAGACTAAATTACTTGAAATTATGTCCGCTATCTGCTTGTGCAAGTTTGGTGAAAATCGGTCCAATCGTTTTGGAGATAGCATAGCAGACGAAGCCGCGGTTAATACCTAGTCTAATTTAGAGTATTCTAAGAAACCCGCTGAAATTTCAGCTATATGTCAGTGAAATTCCTGTCAAAATCTGTCTAGCTGTTTCGGAGATTACCTGGAACATACAGTCAAACAGACAGACCGACAAAAATTTTAAAAATTGTATTTTTGTTATCAGAAGCGTGTATACTTTCATACCCAATCAGTCAAAAATTTTTATTTTGACATTACATACAGACACTTCATTTTTATTATATGTATAGATCCCCTAGTAACTGATACACGCCACTTTGCCTGCACTGTTTATTATCTTACAGTTTTATACAGAGTTTGATACAAAACAAAATTGAAATATTATTATAAGAATACGATATAATACCTAAATTTGTTTTTGTGCAACTATATTCAGACCTGTCAAAAAGTTTAGCGAGGTCTGTAAATTGTATCGTTTTTCGTTTATTTTAATTTCCTTTTGGAGAACATAGATTAGTTAAAAAATTCCTAATGTTTAGTGTTTGACATTTATTTTGGTTTTTTAATTAAATAAAATTAAAACAAACCTTTCTATTCCGAGTGTCTGAAATGAAATATAAATCATATATAAACAGTTGCGTCGTGAAGTTCGAGTATTTCCTTATGTATAATTCTTGACCAACTAGTAAGTGTTTTGAGAGTAAGGCATTCAATAGTCTATTAAACATTTACGCAGTAATAAACCTTTCGAAACTGAAATTTGAAATGATACCTTGCGGGGTTCCACTGCGGAACAGCACAACAACCCTTGCAGCAAGACGGTAGCAGTCACTCGCCTGTATTTCGATATTAGATAACCCAGTACCGTCCTCAGGTATAAGTCTGGTTGGTACTACGATATATTCAATCTGCTTTCTTTTTTAAGTTTATTGGATATAGCATTTGTCCACATTCTAATCTGTTGTTAAATTACGATGTGTTCTAAGAAGGTAAACACGCTAAATCTAAAGGAGGATTGACTGACTGACTGGCCGGAATACACTAACGGATGTTTCGCAATAAAATCAAAATATCCTTCATTCAATTTAGGCCCTGAGAAGACGCTTATGAACGTCAAAGTACCACCGGTTTGGAAAACAGCCCAGTCATCGAGAAGAATCGGCAAGAAACTCGATCTGGTTTATCTTTTCATGTCACATATTTTTACAGTAACATAAATATTTGAACCATGGAATGACCAATTTGTTGCCGTTTCTAGTATTTGAATTATGCTGGTCTTTTACTAGATCCAGCATATCTCAGTATCCGGATTTGCTACTTGAATATGGTAGATAACCCTAACGCCATGCTATGGTCTGGCACGCTTTCCTTCACCAAAAGCTGCGGCTCAGTCGCAAGGACTCGAATCTCCGTACATCGACGCCGGGTCCAAACAAGATATTAACTAAGCCATCATTGCCGCAATAAAAATTAATGTTTGTTTTTTACTACATACCGTAAAAACTATTGGTAAGTGTACATATCCATTACGTTAACGTTTGCTAGATCCGATCCTCATTTAACTGAGTATATGCAATTATTGACAAGGAAACAACACATAAATGTTAAAACGATCATAAAACAGACACCGTTTTGCAGTACTTTCACGTAAATATATCCATCGGCCAGAGGCATAATATATATTTAATAAACCTTCTTACTAATTGCGAATTCTAATAATGCGTTCATAAATATTTACTAACAAGCCCGAAGTGGTTTAAATTAAAATTATGATGAGGTTATGGTGGCTAATATTCAAGGATGCGCATCGTCTCACACGATGCGGTTTTAAACTTTGAAATTTAAAAAAAGAAGATCCTGTTGACGTATTATTGTATTGCAGATCAAACAATAATGGATCGGATTATGTTGGAAATTAATATTTGTTACTGCATACATTACATACACATCTGTTCTTTCTTTTCCTTTAGGTGCACCCCCATATCACTGACCAGATGAAATTGAAATCTAAAGAAATTTTATTAAAAGTTTATTGCGCTCGAAACAAGTTCCATCAAGAGCCTTTGAATCAATGACAATTATACTCGTAATAATAACGCAACATAATATATTTTTGTTTCTTATTGCGTTTATCCCACTTGTATTGGAGCAGTACAACGTGTCTTCTTCGTTCCTGCTATGAACTGAGAATTTGCTTAATGTACATGACCGATGGTCTGCGTGACGTAAATACTCATTGGGATTTCCCTATTCATATCTAATTATTGTCTAGTTAAAGTAATCACTATCACTACCGTTAATCCTTTCCACCACTGCCTTAGAAGAATACGACTATACAAACTTCCTGCTGTGAACTGAGAATTTGTTTTATATACTGATGGTCTACGTGACGTAAACACTCATTGGGATTTCCCTATTCATATCTAATTATTGTTTAGTTAAAGTAGTCACTATCACCACCTTTAAGCCTTTCCACCACTGCTTTAGAAGAATACGACTATACATACTTATACAATGATAACTAATGTGAATTAATTAATTCAACGTTTTGCACCGAATGTGCTAAGATCGACAATATCTATCAATTAGTTATGGAATGGTCCAGGGATATCAAAATCCGAAGACGCGATTTAATAATAAATTTAAAATTAATATCTTGAATGTGAGTATCTACCAGTGTGCAGAACCAACTTCTGATTCTTCCAGAATATTGTAGTTTGTTTAATTACTGTTTTTAATTACTCTGTTTATACTTATTGATATGTTTATTTTAGTTTAGTTTAGTTTTATTAAATTATTTTTTATTAGTTTCGGCAACGAATCTTCAAGATCATTATTGCTATTGTCAAGTAAGTAATAAATAATATTACAAACATCTTGCAATAATTTCAATGTTCTAACAAGATGGTGGCTTCCTTGTTAAAACTTTCCAGGGAGTTTTTGTGGCATCTCAGAAGTTATGCTATATGGTATATATATATATATATATATATATATATATCATTACATAGTATAAAACAAAGTCCCCTATCGCGTCTGTCTGTCTGTCTGTTCGCGATAAACTCAAAAACTACAGAATGGATTCTCAAGCGGTCTTCACTAGTGGATAAAGTGATATAAGAGGAACGTTTTGGTATATAATTTGTCAAGGATTTTTTTATAATCAGGGCGGGACAACGTCTGCCGCCTCTGCTAGTTATATATATAACAATAACCGTAGTTCGGTTATAATGCGTTGTTATTACGTTATATGTCACCAATATTACAAAATATAGAATCATATAACACAAGATTATGAATAAAATATAAAAGCGACTACATGGCATACTAAGATCCTATCAAAAACTTCAATATTCAGGTACTTCGTTGTATATTATGATGAGAATAAATAAATAAAATAAAATTGAAGTAAAAGATATCGTATATAACGGCAACTTAAAAAATGCGAAAATTTTACTCTTAGATCCTTTGTAATAAGACATCTTAATCACATTATTTATATATATTAGGGCTCAAGTACTAGAAATGATTTTTAGTACTTCCCTTCACGTCTCGATGTTATGCTCAAAGCTAAAAATAAATTATATACACCGAACACAAACGATATGTTGTTTGTAGGTACATATATACCGTACTTATGTAGTAAATCCATACGTAGGTAGATAACGAGTAAATAGCGATAATCTCTGCTACTACCATCATCGTGAGACCTTGAGAGGCGACGCCTACCTTCCACATTTATGACGAGCTAGCGCAAACTTGCGCTTCACTTACCAAGTATAACTACTTCAAGTAAATGAGCACGTCACGGAAAACCTTTTAACTATATATATCTATGCTAATATTATAAAGCTGAAGAGTTTGTTTGCTTGAACGCGCTAATCTCAGGAACTACTGGTCCGTTTTGAAAAATTGTTTCAGTGTTAGATTAGTAGGTAGTTGCAGGTATAGGTGGTATGTAGCTGAAGCTATTACTGGTTTCAGCATGATTGGGTCGGCTCGCCCGGGATAGTACCACCCTCTCATAGAAAACTGACGTAAATAACTGGGCTTGCATTATTGCGTTTAGTTCGGTCAGTGAGAGCGCCGGAGACCCACCTCCCCTCCCCCCACTCCTTATCCCATCCCCCTCCCATCAAACATAGGCTGGCAACGCACTTGCGACTCCCCTGTTGTTGCTAGTGTTCATGGACGGCGGTGACCACTTAAAATCAGGTGACCCGTCTGTTCGTTTGCCTCCTATGACATAAATAATAAAAATAGCTTATTTATTGAGGAAGGTTATATGTCATCAAGCGAAAACCAATAGGAGCTGAGCACCAATGAATAATGTTTGAAAATCGTTTTCTTTCCTTTTGAGAGCTACTTTGGGCTAAGTAACTATTCCACACGGACGAAGCCAGTTTAGAATATAATCATGAAAAGAAAACGTTGAAATACTAGTATAATCAAAATTTATATATTTGCAAATTAACTTTAGTTACCTATTGTCTATAGATATACGAATAGGCAGTGAGGAAACGGTTAAAAACATCTCCTTCCTTTGTATCTCAGCCGTTTTTTATAATTTAAAAAAATATATTTTGTTTTATTGGCTAGTATTAGCGTTATCAATAAAAAAAATTAGAAAAAGGTTTTTGCTATAGTCGAAATTAAACGACTGGACTAGCACTAGCATAGAAAAATATGTAGGGTACCTAAGTTAGACTGGAAAGTCTCACTCGGTCTAGAGTGTTTTTACCGGACAACGTAGAGGTAGGGTAAATTGAGTATTTGTATGTATTTACGTATGTCTATCTGACCTGATATGTAATCTAAACTCAGAATATCAAATAACAAAATAAAAAATCAGATTTCCTCACCTCACAATTAGTGCCTATCAACACAAATGTTATAGAAGTCGTACATATATTAATTTGAAACGTATAACTAGTTTGTTTCGTGGCTATACACTATGAATGTAACATCTGCTATTAGTCGTGACCACAATATCTCAACTCTCAAGTTATTTTTTTTATATTATAGGTGGCAATCGAACAGGCGGGTATAAATGATCACCGCCGTCCATAGACACTAGCAACATAGCAGACAGCAACACCAGGGGAGTCGCAAATTGCTAGCCTGTGTTTGGAGAGGAGGGGAGGAGTGGGGAGGGAAGGAAGCAGGGAGAGGGGAGACGGCCTCCGGCGCTCTCACTGACCGAACGAAACGCAACAATGTAAGCACTGTTACTTCCCGTCGGTGTTTCTGTGAGAGGGTGGTACTACCCCGGGCGAGCTGACTCATTCATGCTGAAACCAGTAATAGCTTCAGCGTGGCTCTACCACCTACAAAATGTATACAATTAGGCAACAATATTTTTCTTTAACCATCACTCATAAATATACAATTTATCCACTTTCACCACCTATCTAAGATTTCATTACATATGCAGGTCGGCATGACGGCAACGGCTGTCGATGGGATCTGTAGCCGGTGGTCGCCTTTGTTTTTCACCACTAAGTTTCAGCCATTCATTTTGACAGGCCAGTAAGTATAAATAAGTATAGATTTTATTACAAGCGATCAAAGTAATAATTTCTATAGCGAGTGCACAATCCAGGATACAGTGAGGAATGTGTACATTACCAAAGCGTCCAGAAATATTGATTTCAGGCTACGATTGATTGATTATCTTATGATAATTTTTTTAATTAATTAATAAATAAACTATTTTTTAATTACCGTTATGTTGATAACTAGAACAGTAAAATCACAACAAGTCTGAAACATTTCTAAATATTTTTAAAATGTCACCGAAAAGTTTTATAAACATTCTCGAGTATTCAAGGACTAACTACACAAAGAAAATTCTTAAGCAGTATAAAATTAAAAAAAACTGACGTTCGATCTTTAGTTATTCGATATAACGCAACGAACAAGTTAATTACACTTCATTCAAGTAAAAGATGTTACCCAGTCTAGCGGTACACTTCACGTTCACACAGCCTCAAAGCGTCTTGTGAATAAAAAAGAAACAAAACAAAGTGAGAAGTGAATTGCAAAGGAAAACAGTAATTCCTTTCTATTAACTTTGGTTACGAAAGATTCGGTAAAAATGGTACGTACGGCTACGAGCGGCTATTAGGCCCCAACAGTATTAGTGCTACGAACGTTCTACACTCGCCTTATCATTTATCAATACACGAGATAGTGCGAGTACAAGCATATTTACGTAGACTTCAAAGTTAGTTTATTTTAGTAAACGTGTTATGTGTCCACTAAACCTTTAAAACCTTTTTAAAATTCAGATCAATTGAATATAATGACTAATTAGAAATTCATATTTAAAAAATCTAGGTGCCATTATTAATTACATTTTTAAAGTAGAATTTTCAGTTTAGAAGTTGATCGGTATCTCGAATAACAAAAGTTCTTTTTTTTTCTTTTTTTTTATTGTAGCACGGCAAAATGACTGCACTGTGCCTGATGGTAAGCACAGTACAATCCAAAAACAATGGCGACCACCTAGTGACACACTATCCATCGCCGGTCGCCGCTGTCAGGCTTGCAAAGAGCTGGATATGCACAAGCTGATCCCGAAACGCGACCCGCAGAAGCGAATCACTATGACGGGCTTTTTCGCCATATACATGGTGGTTGCGACCCAGTCGGTCTGTAAAACCTTACCACCCCGCTTTCGCCATTGCCTCGTTCGTTATTCTGCAGAGTGCACCACGCGCAGGTGAGGTGACTTGGATGTCTTAAGACTTAGATATTATTCGACACCCCTTACACCCCAAAAGGCCTACAAGTTGTAATTTCAACAGTGTATACACGAAATACGCTTCTCCCGCACTATTACTTGCATACTGTTTTACTTTCGCATACGAAGCATAGGCCGTTCCATCCAATCTGTGGATAGAACTTGCGGCCCCTTTAAGCGTAAAGCATACGCTTAGCTAACCTATTCCTCTATTTTACGTTTTGTCAGAAATATTGGTATAATAAAACCATTAAAAACATTAACGACTTCTAGTCGCCAGTATAACAAGAACTCCGTTTAACATAGGAATACTTTCTTTTCTGTTATTTTTTTATAATATGGAATATAGATATAATTATTTTTTTCGATCTTACAGCAGGCTTTTACAGCTTCACCGGTTTACGATATAGATACAACTAAGGAAATATTTAGTACTTAATGTAATAAATGATATAGGTAATTATTACTTTTAATTATTAAGAAGTCCTTATTATATCTGTGAAACTGTAATGCAAAATATTTATATTATATATTGAATAGTAAACATGAGCATATACGATATGGTTCATGTCTCATAAAATTGTGTAATTTTTTTTTGTCCTAGAACGAGGCGCAACTTTTGATAGGCGTACGGCATAGTGCAACGCGCGCGCACGTGAGAATGGTCTGTTAGAACGACACAACTATACAAACTTCCTACTTGTTAGAAAGAAACGCACAATGTGAAATCAGGGTGGTTCCACGTGAGGTCAACGACCTACCGTGACACGCGTATAGGTGATTTTTATAATTTGGATTTTGGGACAAAATTTCCGTTTTAATGCCCGGAAGACTACATCACGCAGGTAATGTAAACAGAAATGTTACGCTTTTAGTTCAAACCTGTTCTCAAGTTATGCATACTGTAAGCCGCATTGCAGTGATTTTTTTAAAACGATACTGCTACACAAACATTTCGTGAGCATGTTAAAATAAATAGATAACGATAAGAGGTCGATCAATTTTGCAGTACAAACAAATAGATGAAAAATAAATCTTTAAAATAATATTTTTCCAAATTATCTTTTTAAGACACATAAAAACTATAGACGATTACGAAAAATAATAATTAAGAGACTATTTTATTTAAAAAAAATTAATACGAAGTGAATATGAAATACGTACACAAAAAACATCACAGTAGTATTTATGTCCGTTATTATAAATACAATTATTAATATCGTAAATCATTCTATTTTAAATTATGTTTCTTATTAAAGTTCGGTAAGTAGATACTTAGCTATCGTTTTATAAATAAATACGATACACATTGAGTGTAATTTGCAATTAAAATATCAAATATTATATAATATTTATATTATTTACATAACATCAACACAGGTTTTCGAGGGGCTTATTCGAAGTGTAATAAAGATTGTGATATTTAAATAATAACATGTTACGTAACATTATAGCTCGATACTATTGTATGATAATTGCGACCTTCACTTTTAAAGATGTATCTTTAGTACCCTTAAATATTCGTACAGAAGTCTGTGAATACATCTAGAATTGTAAAGCATAGTAAGTCATGTACTAAATTATTCATGTTGATATAATTTTCGATTACTGTTATGGTATATGCATACAAAATTCACTTTTACATCAATCTATTCTTGAATGTTTTACAAACAGACCCTTTGGTAGCATGAAGGGTATAGTGACCGCAAGAAAAGTAACGCCACGCCGTGCTGTCCCGACTCAGGCGACCATTGCGCAAGCCTCCATCTTCCACGTGTATTCGATAAGTACGTTTACAAGTTCGGAGGTGATCGAAAACCATCCAATACTGCTACATACATCAACCAGCTCTTTTACGAAACTGTTTATATTTCGAAATAATTTGTCAACAATTAGATTTAACGTTTACATAATATTAAACTGAAGATGTTTCCGTATGTATCGCAACCTAAACACCTTTCTCCGACGGTACTTTGTGGCCCGTGGTTTGATAGTCCGCGGTTTGGGACGCGCCTTGCGGCTTGCGCAAACGCGTCCCACACGCGTGCATCCGAAAGGCGCACTCATCATTCTTTGCACCGTTAGTTTTTCCTACTTCTCAGCAGGTATTATATAGCGTCGTTCATATCGTAAAAGTAGGAATGTTTAATTAGAGAAAGGGCTTCACGGTACTCTGACTGGCGTTCGAGATGTTTCGGATGTAACGTGGTTGCATATAACGATGTGTGAATCTGTATATGTTACTTTTAATAGAGTTTAATCAGAATGACGTCAAACAGGCGACGAAAAGTCCCCCGGATAGTTGCCCTCGTGTCTGTAGCGTCATTGCGGGCAAATCGGCGGCTGCACGCGGGCGGTGATCTAGAGGCCCCGGTGGGTGCGCAGGCGCCCGTCGCACCGCGCCCTCTGTGCCTTGTGTCGCCGTGTTCCTCGCCCCCGCACGCCCCACGCTCGTCGCTGCCTCATGGCGCCCCTCAATCACGCGGGAAAATTGCGTTGACACTACTACTTACTACCTTTATAATTACTGAATGTGATATCTAGAAACCTTTTTATAATTCAAGCAGTCGTCTTGTAAAAGTGTTAAAATGAGAAATTAATGATATAAAATATTTCATTTTGTACAAGAAAAAAATTGTAATTTATATTTAACGTTGGAACTGAAAGACGATTCTTATTCAGTACTGTTGCTATCGATTCTTCTGGTCCCTTTTTCGATGTCATAGATTCGATACCATTAAATTATTATATATATATTATAAGTGAACTAATATGCTGCTATAATTGATATTTGCACGAATAAGCTTGCCTTATCTACTTATCTAAAAACATCAATTTCTATTATTAACATGATATTGATATTATAGTACGTATATTATAAATTAATATAATAGTTTTCTTTGCAAAAGTAATTTATATCTGAAGCAGTTACAGTTCATACTTGACCAAAATTAGTTCATTATACAACAGGGAAATATTAGTTATGTAGTAGTATTGCCATCACGTATTCAGGTAAGAATTTTAATGTGCTTATATTTCAGATTAACAAACAGTATAAATTCTTATTTCATAATCAAAGTAACACAGAAAGCAATAAAACAATAAATTATATCTCAAATTGGTTCAAATGAGTGACAATAAAAATAAATGAAAGGAAATGTCAATGCTTATTTTATTTATTTATTCTCGATTTTTGATAGTAATCTTTACCTATTAATTAAATATTAATTTATTCATGCATAATTAATTCATTTTAATGAAATGAAAAGAAAAATGTTGATTATTATTTCACAGCAAAATTTTTAATGTCAATTGATTAATCTGTATTAATTCAAATAAAGTATTAGTAGATTCGAGTCTAAAAGTTATTTACACGACGAAGTCGGAGTCGACCGCTACGCTAGTGTATTTCAAAAATATTTCCAGGTACTTGAAAAACCCCTGTAATCGGAAATATCCGGCAATAAGCACGATTGGGTTTGTCATTATAAAAAGTGATGAACATACATTGTTAATTTAAAACTAACAAAACAGAGTGTGTCATAAATATACACGATAGAAATGAAACTTTTATATGACAAGAAAACATTTAAAGTGAAAAAATACAAGCCAGCGTCACCCGATATTCCCAGGCGGTCATCCATCCAAGTACTGACCGCGCCGGTCGGTAATATCGGTGCATATTTCATATAAAAAAACGAGTCAGTAAGTGAGATACAAGACAGTAAGGAGATTTTCAAAAATATTGACAGATTGACGTTGAGTTGACATCTCACTTCATTAGATCGTCGTAGGTAATATAAAAGAAAGAATTGATTTCATTTTCTCCGTTAGTACAGACGTGCGAAGCCCAGCAAGTTTTCAGTAAAAAACTTATACCATTGTTCCTCCGTAAATCGGTGTCATTCATTGCAGAATTGTTTTTTGTTTAAACGTAGCAAAGAGTCATGCAGTCCATATGATGTTATGTTAATGTGTAGATTTGTATAAAGGACTTCTGCTTTTGAAGTCCGAAGTGTAACGCCTCGTGTGATAGTGACAACTATATCCTTCGATGCAGAACATAATAGCGCGAGCATTACTTATTTATGTATATAATCACTAGCATATTATACCAGGGTTGTCGAGTTTTCATATTTTACAAGTAAAATATCAAATTCAATATCCGCTGTTTCGAACCTCGCCGTATAAGGATTTTTTCGGAATTCACGTATATTTACTAGTGACAATTCTTACACTACCAGCTCTGACTGTGAAGGAAAACATCCTAACGAAACTTGAACCTGAGAAAAGTGTCTTGTAATACCATCACATTTGGGAAAATTACAGAACGTCGGATTTCTCAGAGTATGAGATCGCGAGTACATCGTAGACTGGTGTTATGACCGTGGTCATAGCTTCTCTCGGTGTGGTGCAGCACTGCAGCCAAGGGGTATTGAGAAATCATTGTTATAATATAAATTAGTAAAATAAATAAAGGTTTGCCGCTAGCATCGGATCACAGTCTCATAATGGAATTTAAAAGAGGGCAACAGAGTCTTTATATGAGAGAGGTATTGATATAATGAGATTTACTTATATTTTAGGTAGTAATATTTATAACCAGGGTTTTTATTGTGGAGACACGCAGGGTCACGCAATGTCCTTAAAAAGAATATAGAAAAATTGAAAACAATGAAAGTGTTTGAAAAAAATGAAAATATAAGGTATATTTGAGTATCATTGTTAGATTTTTTTTATAAGTCAATGTTATCATTAATTAGTACATAAATGCGCGTTTTATATTGGCGACAAAAAAAGACCTGTTTATAACTCTTATTAAAAATTAATCGGAGCCTTCACTTGTTTGTTACTCTAGGCTACTTACTGTAGAGCCTCGAGATCAATATGAGCACTCCTGAAATTGTAACTGAGTAATGTGACTCTAATTCGGTATCCAATTACTGTCACATTTACTAGGCTTAAATTTTGTTTATGTTAAAAAAACATATAGTGAATTCATACTTATAAAGTTGTTAAAGAGAAACTTCTTATAGGAGAGTCTTGAAATTTTGATCCGCAAACTTTTTATGTGACGAAAAGAGATTGGGGTAAACACTGTGTTGGGTAGAGTGGGAATAATGTCTCGCTTATCTTCGGGAATTGGAGAATAGTGAGACATACGCTTTTCTCGCTTTCTTTCTTTCTCGTTGTATTGCGTACAGGCAGTGTGGTAATCACTGAACATGATCTATGCTATTCAAAAGTGATTGATGAATAATTAAAATGTTTCCGTATAATTAGTTCCGTATATATAAGTTTCACTTCTATCGTGTGTCTTTACGAAACACCTTGCTTTTTATCTTTACTGTTCCACGAGAATGATGTCTCTATAGATTAAATGTGTGCTTATTATTGTTACTATGTAAAGTGTAATACTACTTACTTACTGTGTATGTAAATGTAGTACATAGCCAGATCCATTCTCGATCGTATCGTATTTCGATTTTAGTCCTATATTCTTCATATGATGCGTGTCCTAACAACGAACGCTTACTAATTTATATTCGGCTTAATACCTTATTTTCGAGCCGCCACGCGTTTCTATAGCTCAGTCTTTATTTTTTCAAATATTTAGGAAGACGAGTCAAAAGATTTGATATTTTAAACCCTTTAAGGGAACAAACTGTCAAACATTGTTTAGTTACCTTATATAAGAAACTCCTATGCAGCAATTATCGCATTACTAGACCCACGTTTAAGATATGTACGTAGTCTATAGGATAGTTAAAGATTACAATAACAAATGAAGAATAAAAAAACGTCAAATTGTTATTAATGGTTATGGTGGTAGCGTGCGATACAAGGAGTATTTACGTTTTGTGTTAAGAATGTCATGTGAATTTGACGAATGTTTCTAAGCATGACGAATTGTCGATGTATAAAGATTCAGTTACTATTCAATTTACTGTACACTATGTTTGTATATATACATGGATACGTTAAAACTGATTTAGGTATTTCTAAATGAATCATTCGAGTCTTTCGAGAACATCAGCGTAAGTTATAGCAGAAGATAAAAATACAAGCAGAAAATAGGTCCGTTCCCTCGGCGTGGAGCCCTTGAGTACGCTACTCGCGCGATACAGTGACACAAAATCTTACATCACTGCGACAACATTACACATATCACCTCCACACACGTGCACGCATACACGCTTACACATGCAGGTGGAAGGGTTTTATTTTTTCCCTTATCAAACTGAAATAGTTTAGAATATTATCCGATACGAAATATATATAGGAGTTGTTGAGGTATGTATGCTTGGTACACATATATGTTTCAACAACTCATATATGTATGAATAGTTAGTTTAGCTTAGGTTAGCTCAGATAGGTCGCGAATTGCATGTATCAACTGGCAACAGCCAGAGCCGAGGTGTGCCGCGCACCCTTGAGCTAGTTGTCAAAGTAAAATCGGCTGAGTGCCTTAAGCGCTCGCCTTAGTAGTCCGGTGAAGCTGTTAAGACCTTGCTTGGTTAATGGCGTAGTCAGTTGGAAAAAAAAACACTCCACAATTGACTATACTTTCATTTAAGTTCGTATGGCACAATATAAGATCAATTTAAATGTAATGGATTAGGGAGGACATTAAATCCCACCACAATAAATGGTATTTAATTTTATACGGAAAAATTCCTAGAAAAAAATATTGTATAGGAAGATCGAAGTGCCTTAAGCGCTCGCCTTAGTAGTCCGGTGAAGCTGTTAAGACCTTGGTTGGTCAATAGCGTAGTCAGTTCGAAAAAAAAAAAAAAAAAAAAAAACAAAAAAAGAAGAAGATAAAAATACAAGCAGAAAATACAGTAACTTTTATAAAGAAACTTGGAAATGAAATTCTATTTCCAACTAAAACCAATAAGGATTTAAAATATTTGGAAATTAAAATACTTTTAGTAGAATTCGTTTATCCTCTCCTAAACTACTAAGGCTCTTTGTTTACAAATTACAATTTAAAGTTTACATTTTAGAACTAATCGATTTCTTTGATAATCGATATATAACGTACATTAAATAGTTATACATAAAATGTCGATGTGTGTATATGTAATTCTTCTCGTACAGAACGCGTTGGCCGATTTTCACAATTTTTTAAATGTATTTTGTACTTGAATTATTTTTTTCCATCTTCACACTATTTCTTCCATATAATAAGAATGTAAATCTAACGAGTCTGTACTTTTTAGATTTTTGTGAGAAATATTATTGCAGGAGTCTTGGAGTAAGTAATAGAAATTTTTAAATTTTTTTTTTTTTAATATTTTATTGTAGCACGTCAAAATGATTGCAATGTGCCATCAGGTTACCATCAGGTAAACACAGTACAATCCAAAAACAACGGCGACCACCGAATGACACTCTATCACCGGTCGCCACTGTCATGTCATGTCATGCACAGGCTAATCCCGAAATGCGACCCGCAGAAGCGAATCACTATGACGGGATTTTTCGCCATATACATGGTGGTTGCGACCCAGTCAGGCTGTAAAATCCTACCACCCCGCTTTCGCCATTGCCTCGTTCGTTATTCAGCAGGGTGCACCACGTGCAGGTGAGGTGGTTTGGATGTCTCAAGTCTTAGATGTTATTCGACACCCTGTTTGTTTGAACACACATTACCGTCAAAGTACTGAGTTCACGATAAACCCTCACTAAACATATCCTCGAGTAACATTTAGTCTTGGTTTCATTAGAATCGGTTCACTCTATCAAAAGTTATTGTAATTTTATGACAACGCAACTTAAGTACGAGAGAAAAGTAGATAAATAAATGGACTTAATATATTCAGATGATTTTATTAGTCACCGTTTTTTTTACATTACGTTCCACGCGGACGGATTCCTGGGCACAGATCGTTTTCAATAAAGTTATTTTTTCTTGATGAATTATTAAGGTCTGTCGTAGTCCAACGTCTGCTTATCAGGTCCTCTAGAAATATTATAATAAAATTAATGTTTATTATTCTATTTGTCTAAGTATTGATCATGTCAGACTACGGATTTTATTAGGATGACATTTCCAAATAACAAATCTCCAATCAAGTAACTGTATTATTTGTTCCATGCCGCACTGTATATTCAATTAAATTATATATCTACTAGCGGGCCGGGCGGACGTTGTCCTGCCTTAATAATAAAAAAAAAAACAAATAATAATTAAAAAAACTAATAATAAAAAAAATTCATCAAAATTCGTCCAACCGTTTAGGAAGAGTTCATTGGCATACACGCGTACAGAAGAAATTTATATATAAAGATATTTAAAAGCCTTTACGTAAAAATACTGTCATCAAGTTTTAAGGTGAAATTTCGAAAACACGAAATTTGAATTTTTGTAACACAAGTCCTCAATGACGGAAGACTTTAACATAGATCCTCGAAACGAGTGAAATAACTATGAAATAAATATAATCGAATGGATACTCGATATTTATTAAGTTGGGGAAGTAATAATTAATGTTTTGTTCTTTATACGTTTGGCGTCTGACCACAAACTCATCCGATGTTAAACGACGATACGGTCTAAGATGGTAAATACACAATGATAAACAAATAAATAAACAGATAAATGGTAAATGGTACACAATGGTAAACAAATCAATGGTAAATGGTACGCAATGGTAAACAAATAAATGGTAAATAAATTATTAATGGTACACAATGGTAAACAAATAAATGGAAAACGGTATACAATGGTAAACAAATAAATGGTAACCATGCTAAACTTAAAGTGGGTACCGGTTCTCAAGTGGAGCTGCTGAAACACACCACTAGGTGTTTCGCGACAGATTTAAACTTGGGGGTGGTAGTTAGCCAGGTGGATTTAAAACAAAGCCCTACCAAAATGGTTTTATCTTCATGTTTTCCTTCACTGAAAACTCCAATTCAGTTGCAAAGATTCGAACCTGCGTCGATCGTGTCCGAACACGCTATCAATTAAGCTATCATCGTTTCAAAAATGTATTTATATGAATTTAAATACTAAGTGATTTATATTCTTCGTTCCACTACTAACTAGTGCCTGCGAGTTTATTCTGATGAAAATTGTGTCGTTCTTTTATAGGAACCACGTGTTTTATTTGGCTTGTGGCTTGTTAATGTCTCTATCGTTGTTTATTGTAATTTCCCAATTACTATCCTCTTATGGAATTCGAGTTGTCTATGTTATATTTTATTACTATTGCTTACGCTCTGTGAGATAATGATGTAGTTGGTGTAACGAAAAAAAATCTATGCCTGAGTGAAAGTGCCGTCAAAATCAGTTCAGCCGTTTTTTTGTAGTGAGAATACAAAACTTACCGTAAGTCGTTTCATTTTTAAATACAAATGTTAGTTTCTTTGTTTGTTATTACTTTTTCTATTTATCATGCCTTGCGAGGGCACAGAAAGTATATAGGATACCATTCCACCATTCATCAAGAATATCCTGTTTTTCTTCCCGTAACACTCACATACACCTTGAGTATTTAATTATAATACTTGTTCCCGAGGGATACGCTAAATCTAGATTAACACGAGCCAAGCCACGAACAGAAGATAGCTATAATATTATTAAATTTCGGAAAGATATAATATATTCTCTGTCATACAACATTTCATTAAAATCGGTTAGTTCCCACTAACAAACATTCTAATACAATACATTTTTCTAGAAGAAAGGTTCCTATAGAAAGGGCATAACTTTTCTGTAAACCTGAAATCGTGTATGCAAAATTTCATAAAGAAATAAATAAATAAACTTATTTTCGCATTTCAATATATAGATCACCTGTTGATAAGTGGTCACCACCATCCATAGACACTAGCAACACCAGGGGAGTCGCAAGTGCGTTGCCAGTGTTTGGGGATGTGGGAGGGATGGGGGAAGGGAGAGGGGAGGTGGCCTTCAGGCGCTCTCACTGACCGAACGTAACGCAACAATGCAACAAGCACTGTTACTTCACGTCGGTTTTCTGTGAGAGAGTGGTACTACCCCGGGCGATCCGACCCATTCATACTGAAACCAGTAATAGCCTCAGCGCGACTCTACCGCCTACAAAACCTACCTGTCTACCCACCTACCGGTCTGTCGGTTCCTATGCTAATAACATGGAAATCTTTAACATGATTCTTTTTCTGAATTGAAGATATCTCTGAGCAGATTTTAGTATACTATAATTATTGTCCATGTCAGGTAGTAATGAAACTGATTTTTTTGGTTCTAATATTTTAACCTATATTTATATATGTATGAGTATAATTGTTTGCTACTTTTAAAAGGAGAACAGGAACGGATTATGAAGTTAAAAATACATCAAATTAATGCAATAAAACTACCAATACATTATGTTACAATATTTTATTCAAACTTTAAAATATTAACGAAAATAATCCATTAGACAATTGTTTAGAATATAGATTACTGAAAAAATTAGCAGTATCATAAATCTAACTTTTTATTTAAATCATAATGACAGAGTTCATGCGCTAAAACAGATTAAACATTATAATGTGATATACGAAACATTTAACCCAATAGAATTAAATAATTTCGTTATCAAAATTAATTATACTCCTTTACTGTATTCAATTCGGTCCCGTTCCTTGAATAATAAACACTATTTATGAAAAAATTTATAGTAAATGTTTTTATATAAACCAAGCAATATGTTAAAAGTTTTACTTAAAAAAATAACCTTATCAATAATTTTACATTTCATCCGAACGTAACCACGTGTAGAGGTATATTTAGTGCTGTAGATGGTGGTTATATTTGGGTAATTTCTTCTTCTTTGGTGACTACTTTTTCAATATATAATACGTCTACTATTAATTCATTTAAAAATAACACTAAGAAGTAAAAAATGCAAAAGAGATTTCATTAAAAATCAACAATAAACACGAGTCTCAGGTTACAATGTTAGTTTAATATTTTATATGCTATAACGTTGCTAAAGGTATACAGATTTATCCAGTAAAAAAGTCATAAAATAAAATTTGTGGTTTCTAAAAAAAACGCATATATAAAAACATACTAGAGAAACAAAGGACATTCTTTAAATCCATTAGAAATACAAATGTATAGGTAATTACTGTATGTAGACTTATATAATACTAGCTGTAATGTAAAAGAAATGTAAAATTGTGAGAATACGTGCAATTACAGAAATGCTCTTTCAAAAAGATTTGTAAGTACGACACACACGCCACCTACAGTAACGTGTAACGAGTACATTAGACATATAAATACTAAAAGTGTGTCTAATGAGGTTTACCATCAACAACATATTTCGGACTTTAACACACCATATAACTACCTCAGTGCTCACTTACACTGTATAAGGAACTATGAAACAATGTCTTATAATTGTTATTATAAAGTTATAATATTTCTATATAATTCAATATAATTCAGTTTTTGTGACTATACAAAAAATAATCGCTTGTCTGTTTCTCAAGAAATTGTATTATGGAACTCTTAAGGTAACACGTCTATGGTCTCAGATCTTTTTAGAAAGACCTCTTCTATCTTCAATATTAATATTAATTATAATGTTGATTTGTAAACAATAAGCTGATAATTATTTTTCTAATTTTCAAAATGAGCTGAAGTCTTTAATCTCGCCTTAATATAAATAAAGATATAAAACTTTATACCTGTCTGTAAGCAGTCTTTAATATTTGACAATTTAAATATTGCTCATTGAATTCGATGTAACATTCTTATACGTTGCTATGGTTACTGAATTATATAGACTCAAGCGTAGAAATTAAAACAAAATGACCAAAAACACAATATCATTCAAATTACATACATATATACAAATATGTATAATAACATTCATTTAAATAAAAATAACATTCATTTCAATTTATACTTGCACTTCAGTACAGCGAATGCCTCACACTTATGTCTACAGTGAACAACATATTTTTACTAAATTTTATGTGGACGAAGTCATGGGTAACAGCTAGTCTAAAATAGAAAAGCCTACATTACTTTCTATAAGGTTAACTATCTGTCAGTGCATGTTCCGTGAAAATTGTTTCAACCGTTTGGAGATATTACTGCGGACGAAGCCGTGGGCTAGATGACCAGCTGGTGCTAGTCTAAAATAAAATAATCGAAATAACTTCGTATAAAGTCAGCTATCTACCAGTGAAGGTACTAAGGAAATCGGGACAACGTTTTCGGAGACAGCAATGCAGACAAAGCCGCAGGTAAAGTCTAGTATAAAATGAAGTAGCCTATGTCACCTGCTGTAATTTAAGTTATCTGTCAGTGAAATTTCCGTTAAAATCGGTTCAGCTGTTTTGGAGATTACTCAGAACAAATAGTCAGACAGACCAACATTTTTTTTTTAAATTACATGTTAGTTATCAGTAGCGAGTATCCTTTCTTATCCAATCATAAAAAAATTGTTATTTTGATATTACATACAGACATACATACAGACGTATTACATTTTTATTATATGTATAGATATATATTGTGTCTTTTATTATTCCAAGATTTTAAAGTAGTATTTACTAGTAACGTAATAGATACACTTAGAAAAGGAAGTATTACTATTTCACGTACAGCTGATATAATTACCATTTTGTAAGTAAATCAAGATATAACAGAATAAACCTTGTTACCATAACGAATGCAAATCTTATAAAATATAATATAACTTAATGTGATAAAGTGAATAAGTGTAAATCATTTAAGATTAGTCGTGATTACTTTGAAATACCAACATTATGACGGGGGAGGCAAGATCACGCAGGACGCGAGGGGCGAGCGTGTCCTACTATAATAGGAAGGTCACAGCAGGGTCTGCAGTGCGCTATGTACCTACGCTCTGTATGAATCGTATGCACATCGCAAACTATCAATTAACCTCGTAGAGCGCGATTCACCGTCAACGCTTGCATTGTAAACGAATAATAAATGTAATAATTTTAGAAAACCAGTGTGCTTTAGAGACCACATGACTGAAGTAAAACTTCTATACCTCCATCTGTATGTTACATACATAAATGTATATATGTACAATATACACGGGTATATTCATTTTCTACAAATATTAAAATTGATTATGGACATGTCATTTGCATTTATTTTTCTATTATAGTTTTATAATTGTTTATTATATCTAATATTATATTACTATTACTGAGAAAACACTGAAACCACGAATCCTGAAAAAAAACCCCAGAAAATACAGTCCTCGGGAATAGTCTAAAGTTGGCTAGTTTTCTGTTACATAAAAATACCAATACAACAAGGAAACCATAATCTTGAAGAACTTCGTTTTTAACCGGAACGAAAAATTGTAAGGCTAAAAGAGCCCATCAGACTTCGTAACTATATAATAATAATCATAAATACAGTGGTACAACAAAATAATCCCAAGGAGGGTTGATGTCAGGCAGGCGGCCGATCGTAAAAATTAAGCCAAATCATATACCACAACATGACAAACATGTTGTACCGACCCTACTTCTGTGGGATAAGGGTAAGAAGAAGAAGAAGAAGATTAAAATTGTTTATGGGTTTTCATTGATTATTTATTTTTATTTATTTATTTATACGAAACCTAACTCTCTCTTTATCTGTCCTCACTAACTTATATCTCCCTCATAACTTCCGTTCGCCTCGCCCGAATCACACTTTTCGTAACGCTCTCTTTTTTTTAAATATATCATAGGAGAAAAACGAGCAGAGGGGTCACCTGTTTTTAAGTGATCACCACCGTCCATAGACATTTGCAACACCATAGGAGTCGCAAGTGCGGTGCCAGCCTTTTTTTCGGGTGAGGGGGAGGGGAGAGGGTTCGGGGAAGGGGGAAGGGAAGTGGGCATTCAACAACCTACTTCCCAAGTCATGCGTGCGTAAGGCAGGTTTACTTCAATCTCAAATTATATAATGTGTATATAATATTTAGTAGTGTTTTAAAAGTAATGTAAAATTTGGATAGATAAACCAGTTCACGGAAAGGATCTCAGGAACAACCATGGTCCTAAAGATGAAATATTTATTTTCAATCACTTGTTTAATTATTTATAACTCTGAAAGTTTAATAAATTTGATAAATATGTAAAAGATGTTGTTCTATGATTCGATAGATTGTTTCAAATGTGAGAGTAAGTTTATTTAAATTTTGTCCGTAAATCATGGCCTTTCCCATATTTCCAATTTCCATAATACTTTTATTAATTACTATCCAATTTTAAACTATGATAAGGTTAATCAAATGGTATCCCCTAAACGAAAATTACTATAATTGTCAGTATAAATTAAATTTAACATAATGTTTCGCACCCACTTCATTT
>MU160259.1:0-28943 GCA_015888305.1 Antheraea pernyi
ACACACAGAAAAACACTTTATTTTTGTATCCTCAATACGACGGAAAGACTACGAGCGGACCAGAGGATGATTAATTTTATTGGGATTTTGGGAATCGGAATAAAATTTCAAAATCGAAGTTTTTTTTTTCGATCTATCGATGCTATTGACCTAGCAAGGTCTTAACAGCTTCACTTAGCCGATTTTATTTGACAACTAGCTCAAGGATGCAGGCACACCTCGGCTTGGGCTGTTGTCTGATACATGCAATTCTCGACCTATCTGAGCTTTTTTTTAGCATGGGGAAATCCCTTATGGATACACCACCCTCATACGCCTGTCCCACTTTTCATACAGCTCGAGCGAAGGAGCGCCTACCCAACCTATGATCCGCTGGCCGGCCAGCAGCTTCACACACTGTACAATGCGGTGTCGCAGAGCAATCCTTGGCGACATGGCCAAGTCCTCCGCAGCGATAGCACTGGCAGCTGCGATCTATGTTTGTCGTGCAACGTCGTTTGTTATGACCAACCTCTAAGCATCGAAAACATCGCTCGGTCTTAGGTTGCAACCACAGAACAGAACATCGACGTGAAGTAACAGTGCTTGCATTGTTGCGTTTCGTTCGGTCAGTGAGAGCGCCGGAGGCCCACCTCCTTTCCCCCTTTCCATTCCCCTTTCTCCTACTACCCCCATGTACAGGCTGGCAACGCACTTGCGACTCCCCTGGTGTTGCTAGTGTTTATGGACGGTGGCGATCACTTAACATCAGGTGACCCATTCGTTAGTTTGCCGCCTTTTGACATAAAAAACCAACCTACGTAATTACAAGATTATTTACCTACCTACCTACCTACTTAATTACCTACGTCGAGTGACACTGTAGAATTCAATAATTAAATGTTATTGTTGTCTCTTCCAGGAACGGGACGTCAATGATTTCATTGATAATCCCGCCCAAGGATCAGATATCGCGCGTGTCCAAGATGTTGGCCGACGAGTTTGGCACCGCGTCTAACATCAAATCGCGCGTGAATCGCCTCTCCGTGCTCGGCGCTATCACGTCCGTACAGCATCGCCTCAAACTCTATACTAAAGGTAAGTAAATATATGTAGCATTTTTTGAAAACTTATCTATATATTAATACGTGAAGCCTAATCTTTGTTACTCATGTCGCCTCCACACACGTGCACGCATACACGCTTACACATGCAAGTGGAAGGGTTTTATCTTTTTTGTTTATAAGAGTTGTTGGGTTATGTATGCTTGGTACACATATATGTTTCAACAACTCATATATGTATGAATAGTTAGGTTAGCTTGCATAGGTCGCGAATTGCATGTATCAGGCAACAGCCAAAGCCGAGGTGTGCCGCGCACCCTTGAGCTAGTTGTCAATTAAAAAAGGTTGGGAAGGAGATTGCTATGCTCGACTGTATGTATTATTTTACTCTTACGTTCCAATTACCCTTTTTCATTCTACATTCAACAATGATATTAACCCTAATAAAATTCAAACTTAAAAAAATCAATGAACTATGGTCGAATGTCGACCATTGGCCGCCCACTAGTATATATAAACTTATAAAATCCCAAGACGCGCACAGTCGAATAAAAGTAGCGCTCAAAACCGTCCAAAGTTTGTATTACAAGGACGAACAAGCGACGCGAGGATATTCGAAATGATTGCATAGTCCAAAATTGTGCACTCATTTTTGTGTGCCGCCCGTGTGAGACGTCAAGTGTGCATCTTGGGTTTTGTATGTCAATGGTTAGGTTGGACTTGTGAAACAAAGTCAGTAGGGTTAATATTAAGTACCAGTTTATTTATAAGGGGCCAACCACAGTTATTGGCGGGATGTTAGTGTGTCATGTAGTGGTTTTTATGTTTTATCCATAATCTTGTACTATTCCAACTCTAAATGTTGTAATATTGTTTTTTTTTTCGAATTGATTACGCTATTGGCCTAGTAAGGCCTTAACAGCTTCACCGGACTACTAAGGCGAGCGCTTAAGACACTCGGCCGGTTTAATTTTGATAACTTGCTCAAGGGTGCACAGCGCACTTCGGCTTGGGATGTTGCCTAGTTTACGCAATTCGCGACCTAACTTAACTAATCTAAGCTAAGCTACATATTCATACGTATATAAATTAGTTAGATATATATGTGTACCAAGCCTATATACCTCGTACAAAATACATATATCTAATAGGGACGGGACCACCGGGCCCAGTCTTAGATCCTAGGGGGTAGGAGAGTAGGGAGAGGGGGAAGGATCCGGGTCGCTGGCGGGCAACACCAAATTGCACGATCGCGGTACCGGTAACTGACCGGCGGGGAATTTACTTACACACGATTACAATTGTCCTTACAAACTGTACTTAATATCACTCGCGGATACAGCGGTCTCTGTACTCGGGTACAGGTCGCAGATTAGGCAGGCTAGTACCAGTGGATCAGACCGAGACGCGACGGTTCTTCGCGGATACGACGAACCACGGCGAACGATGAACCACGATGAATACTACTCGAAAATAGTTCTGAAGATTATTGAAGGCGATCGAAGACTCACGATTGACACTCTGTTGTGGATGGTCTGATTTCTATGAACCTGCCACGATTTGACGGGGCTCCCGATGAGCTTAAGTAGTTCAAGGCTATACCGTAACGAGAGCTGCTGCAACTCTCAATTTTTTACATTTTAAACTCTCATTTTCATTATAAATTAATGAAATTTTCCAAAATATCTAATTCACTATAATTACATGGTATAAAACAAAGTCCCCTACCGCGTCTGTCTGTCTGTCTGTTCGCGATAAACGCAAAAACTACTGGACGGATCTTTATGCGGTTTTCACCAGTGGATAAAGTCATGAGGAACGTTTTGGTATATAATTTGTCCAGGATTTTATTATAATCAGGGCGGGACAACGTCTGCCGGGCCCGCTAGTTCACTATAATTATAACCTAAGCGTGTCATATATCAATAAATTCGTCTCAAAAGGCTCGATATAATGAAATAATTGCCTACAGCAAATAACTAAAAAGTTACACATACAAAACATGCAATTTTACGAAAGAATTTCAATTTCACAATTTTCACTTAGGCCATTAATTACCTTTCTAAGCAATTTAATTACACATAAAATTCCAGAGAAAAGTCGTAGAGCTTGATAATGCCTAGAAAAAAGTCAGCGACAGCATATGTCTCACTTTTATATTGAAGTCACAATTTTTTTTTTAAATAAATGTTTATCGCCCAACGAAGTGGGCACGGGTCAACTAGTATAGATATGAGAAATATATAGATTCTAGTAGTCCCCTCGGCAACGGCTCAAGCCTAGGTCCGTTCCCTCGGCGTGGAGCCCTTGAGTACGCTGATCGCGCGATACAGTGACACAAAATCTTACATCACTTCGACAACATTACACATATCACCTCCACACACGTGCACGCATACACGCATACACATGCAAGTGGAAGGGATTAATTTTTTTCCCTTATCAAACTGAAATAGTTTAGAATATTATCCGATACGAAATACTGTAGAACCTCGATAAGTTAAACCTTGATAAGGTAAAAACGTCTATAACTTCAAAAAATAATATATTCCCTTCCCCTCAGAGCCTAAAACCTCTATTACTTAAAATATGCACCCTCGATAACTTAAACTACTAATTACAGTATTCGCCCTCAGTTACTTGGAGAAATATTTCGATGAGCTCTGTATCATAAACTGTCTCCCAATGAGTCATTTCGAAGGAATGTACAAAACAAAAAGTTTCGCGAAAATTATTGATTGCACGTGTTTACAAGTTAAATTGTTAACAAAAATAATAAGTGTACAATCCCCTATTGTTTCTTTGAAATCCCTAAAAGCTGTATTTGCGCTGGTTAGCTGTTTGAACCACCTAAATAAACATTGCTCTAAAATAGGGAATTCAGCAATTTTTTTTCGTCTTTTACACAAAAGACTTTCTCCATATTTTCGTATCTTCAAGAGTTCAGCTTCTTTTTCAATTATAAGTGATAATGTACTTTAACGTATTCCAAACAGAGCCCCGTCATCTCTCCTTTTTAATCCATATCGCTTATATCGGTTTTTATTTATCAGCGTGTGTTAGTGTTGTTAATTTTCGTTTTGAACTCATTCTACTTAGGTAACTTTCATCACACAACACAATTTCCTGGGCAGTGATTAACAACTAATCATCCAAGTAAGCCGCTGTCCTAACCAGCGCAAATACAGCTTTTAGGGATTTCAAAGAAACAATAGGGGATTAACTTATCAAGGGTTTATATTACACTCGAACTTTCGCTGCACACTTTCTTAAAAGCCAAATCAACCGTTTCTCAAAGTTTCAGTATGGGTCTGGCCCTCGTCATCTCCCATTTGCCCCCTCCCCGTACCCTCTCTCCCCTTCCCCAAACAGAGGCTGGCAACGCACTTACGACTCTCCTGATGTCGCAAATGTCTATGGACGGTGGTGATCACTTAACATCAGGTGGACCCGCCTGTTCGTTTGCCTCCTATGATATAAAAAAAAAGATCTCTCCTAGAATTTTCTGTCTCGCATTTATATGGAGGTTTTTAATCCCAAATTTTTCACTTTCCCCCTATGTTTTTACAAACATTTTTATTTCATTTACTCACAGATTCACTAAGCATTAGGGTGGGCCAAAAAAAATCGACTATTTTTTTTTACTACATACTCTAAAAAACCTAAAAAAAATTCTCTCCAAATATGAGCTCTTAATTTTAATAGGAAAGTCTTCCTCCTCTCATTTGCTAATGTTTCTTTATAATTTTAGAAAGAAAAATTAATATCTCGGTATTCACTATTTGAAAAAAATATCTCGTCTCATATATTTGTAGGAAATTGAATTATCTACAAGGAAAGGCTCTTACAGTTTTCTTGTAAATGTCACCGTTTAAAATTTATGGAAGGTTGAAGTTTGACTATAAAGAAATCTGCCAAAATATAATCAATTCAATTTTGTAGCAAATTCAATTTCCTATTTCTAAGTTTCAAAAATGTTCCAATTTCCCGATAATAACAAGTAACTTTTACTTATGAAAAGGAAATACGGTTCCGCTCAATTATAATATATTGTCAAGTGTCAAAAACCATACACATTTATATTGAACGATCAGTTTTTTCTAAATTCTATTCGGTCGAAGTCGCAGGTAAAGTTAGTTCAACAAATAATATAATTCAGTATACCAGGTGACTGTTTAGACAATCGCAGTATTCTATGATATAACACTTCATGGTCACATTTAACATATAAAATAATAATATCAAAACAAATACTAGTAAACAACCAAGAAAATATAAGTTACAGTTTGTTGTAAGACTTTCAAAAGTATAGAAACAAACGTGTAAATAAAATAATAAACCCAAGGGCAATGACCGGTGCCATAAGCTACAATGGGCGACCCGGAGTTAATAACTTTCGATAGTAAAAACGTGAAAAGAAAACATTAAGGCGACATACCTTCGAAAAACTTATTAATAGAACTGGAGCAATACAAAAAGCCTATAAAATGTTAAGCGACAAACTGGAGTGGACAGCTAATCTAAAAAATAAAAAAGGAAGAGTGCTTACTAGACGCCCAGATATATTAAAGGAGGCAACTATGTTTTACAAAGAACTTTACTCATCTAATGCCGAGCCAGACCAACGTGATTCAGGTATAACTAAAACCCCTGCCACTATACAAATAGAGTCAGAAAAAATACTCAAGTCTGAAGTTGAATATGCCATAAAGACACAGAAGAGCGACAAAGCACCCGGCAGTGACAAAATCACAAATGAATTATTAAAATCTCTTTGTGATCCACTACAGAAACCTCTTCAAACACTTTTCAATAATATTCTAGAGAAAGCAGAAACACCAGAACAGTGGTCGAAGTCCATAATCACACTCATTTTTAAAAAAGGCGATCGAAGTGATCTAAGTAACTTTAGACCGATAAGCTTAATGACAAACATGTATAAAATATTCTCGAAAATTATATTGCATCGACTTGTAAAAGTCCTAGAGGAGAACGAACCGCGGGAACAAGCAGGCTTTCGCAAAAACTACTGCACACTTGACCATATACAAGTAGTGACCCAAATGATTGAGAAGGCCAACGAATATGGTATAATTCTATACATGTGCTTTATAGATTATAAAAAGGCATTCGATTCCTTGGATCATGAAGCAATATGGACAGCATTGACAGAGCACGGTATAAGTACAAACTCGACATCTTGCCCTTTATATGCCGAACTCCAACCAATGACGTCTCACACCAGGGTGAATAATGAACAGCCAATAACTTCAACCAATAGCGTTTGAGGTCATTAGTAACACCCCCGATATAGTCAATAGCGCGGTATCGCAGGTCAATAGTGGCTCCCCCGATATGTCTCTAATATGGTGGCGCTAGTAATGTTCCGCTGGCACTGCAGTCTCGCCTCTCGAGTGTGTCGTAGCGTTACCGGACGTAGTCATTAGCAATATATAAAAACCCAAGATGCACAGTCAACGTTTCAAACCCGTCCGCATAAAATGAGTGCACAATTGAGAATTCTCAGCTGAGCGGCGAGCGCGGTGCAATTAATACGAAAGCACCCAAACTTTTTTAGAGCAAACATTCAATACGTATTATTTAACTTTTTTTGTAATAACACGGGTATAATTTGTGACGTTGTGGGGGACGTTGTTAATCTCGGGAACTACTGGTCCGATTTGAAAAATTCTTTCATTGTTATATAGCTCATTTATCGAGGAAGGCTATAGGCTATATATCATCAAGCTAAGACCGATAGGAGCGGAGCACCAATGAAGAATGTTTCAAAATCGTGGTTTTTTTTTCCTCTTGAGAGCATTCCGCTGCGTGTTAGCCCAAAGTAACTAGCGAAGTCGCGGGCACGGGCTATATATAAATAGATTGGCAGCTTGTCAATTGAGTTTAATATCGAAGTTCCCATGTTCGTTCCCCTAAGGATGTTCGAATTACCACGTAAGGTTCAATTGTGCGATATAATAGTCGCTTGCCCCGGCTTCGCACGTTTGTCCTAACGAAAACAGTAAGGCTATAAGCCGTCACTTTGTGGTACGGTCACGTAATGAAATCGTCGATCTGTCAATATTTTAAGGATCGTTCGGTCAGTGAGAGCGCCCTCGTCATCTCCCATTTGCCCCCTCCCCGTACCCTCTCTCCCCTTCCCCAAACAGAGGCTGGCAACGCACTTACGACTCTCCTGATGTCGCAAATGTCTATGGACGGTGGTGATCACTTAACATCAGGTGGACCCGCCTGTTCGTTTGCCTCCTATGATATAAAAAAAAAGATCTCTCCTAGAATTTTCTGTCTCGCATTTATATGGAGGTTTTTAATCCCAAATTTTTCACTTTCCCCCTATGTTTTTACAAACATTTTTATTTCATTTACTCACAGATTCACTAAGCATTAGGGTGGGCCAAAAAAATCGACTATTTTTTTTTACTACATACTCTAAAAAACCTAAAAAAAATTCTCTCCAAGCATTAGGGTGGGCCAAAAAAAATCGACTATTTTTTTTTACTACATACTCTAAAAAACCTAAAAAAAATTCTCTCCAAATATGAGCTCTTAATTTTAATAGGAAAGTCTTCCTCCTCTCATTTGCTAATGTTTCTTTATAATTTTAGAAAGAAAAATTAATATCTCGGTATTCACTATTTGAAAAAAATATCTCGTCTCATATATTTGTAGGAAATTGAATTATCTACAAGGAAAGGCTCTTACAGTTTTCTTGTAAATGTCACCGTTTAAAATTTATGGAAGGTTGAAGTTTGACTATAAAGAAATCTGCCAAAATATAATCAATTCAATTTTGTAGCAAATTCAATTTCCTATTTCTAAGTTTCAAAAATGTTCCAATTTCCCGATAATAACAAGTAACTTTTACTTATGAAAAGGAAATACGGTTCCGCTCAATTATAATATATTGTCAAGTGTCAAAAACCATACACATTTATATTGAACGATCAGTTTTTTCTAAATTCTATTCGGTCGAAGTCGCAGGTAAAGTTAGTTCAACAAATAATATAATTCAGTATACCAGGTGACTGTTTAGACAATCGCAGTATTCTATGATATAACACTTCATGGTCACATTTAACATATAAAATAATAATATCAAAACAAATACTAGTAAACAACCAAGAAAATATAAGTTACAGTTTGTTGTAAGACTTTCAAAAGTATAGAAACAAACGTGTAAATAAAATAATAAACCCAAGGGCAATGACCGGTGCCATAAGCTACAATGGGCGACCCGGAGTTAATAACTTTCGATAGTAAAAACGTGAAAAGAAAACATTAAGGCGACATACCTTCGAAAAACTTATTAATAGAACTGGAGCAATACAAAAAGCCTATAAAATGTTAAGCGACAAACTGGAGTGGACAGCTAATCTAAAAAATAAAAAAGGAAGAGTGCTTACTAGACGCCCAGATATATTAAAGGAGGCAACTATGTTTTACAAAGAACTTTACTCATCTAATGCCGAGCCAGACCAACGTGATTCAGGTATAACTAAAACCCCTGCCACTATACAAATAGAGTCAGAAAAAATACTCAAGTCTGAAGTTGAATATGCCATAAAGACACAGAAGAGCGAAAAAGCACCCGGCAGTGAAAAAATCACAAATGAATTATTAAAATCTCTTTGTGATCCACTACAGAAACCTCTTCAAACACTTTTCAATAATATTCTAGAGAAAGCAGAAACACCAGAACAGTGGTCGAAGTCCATAATCACACTCATTTTTAAAAAAGGCGATCGAAGTGATCTAAGTAACTTTAGACCGATAAGCTTAATGACAAACATGTATAAAATATTCTCGAAAATTATATTGCATCGACTTGTAAAAGTCCTAGAGGAGAACGAACCGCGGGAACAAGCAGGCTTTCGCAAAAACTACTGCACACTTGACCATATACAAGTAGTGACCCAAATGATTGAGAAGGCCAACGAATATGGTATAATTCTATACATGTGCTTTATAGATTATAAAAAGGCATTCGATTCCTTGGATCATGAAGCAATATGGACAGCATTGACAGAGCACGGTATAAGTACAAACTACATCCATCTAATTCAAAGTATCTACTCCAAATGTTATGCAAAAGTGCGGCTAGAAAGAGAGGGCAAAGAGTTTCCTGTCAAAAAAGGGGTAAGGCAGGGAGATCCTTTATCCCCAAAAATTTTCTCAGCAGTACTAGAAACTGTTTTTAGGAAACTTAAATGGGAGGCAAGAGGAGTTAAGATAGAAGGAGAACTTCTCAGTCACCTCCGTTTTGCTGATGATATAGTCCTGTTTGCTGAAAATGCAGCTGACTTAGAAGCAATGACAAATGAACTAACAAGCGAAAGTAAGAAGGTGGGCCTGTCACTTAACATATCAAAAACAAAAGTACTAACAAATGGAGCACACCAAGAGATCAAAGTAGGAAATGAAAAGATAGAATATGTAGAGGATTACGTGTATCTGGGACAGCTAGTATCCTTTGAAGATTGCACCAAAAAAGACATACAAAGAAGAATTGCATCAGCATGGAAAAAGTACTGGGGGCTGAAAGAAATCATGAAGAATAAAGAAATCCAGTTACACATAAAGAAAAAAGTTCATGACATAGCAATTTTACCTTGCCTAACATATGGATGTCAGACGTGGTCTCTAAGGAAAGAAGATGAGGAAAAACTTGCAGTGTGCCAAAGAAAAATGGAGAGAAGCATCCTAAACACAAAGATTTCAGACAGAATAGATAATGAAAGTATAAGGAAAAGAACAAAAGTAACAGACATAAGGAAAAGAATAAGACATTTGAAATGGAACTGGGCAGGTCACATCTGCAGGCAAGACAATTTCAGATGGACAAAAAAGGTAACAGAGTGGGTGCCACTAGGTTACAAGAGAAAACCAGGAAGACCAAAAAAAAGGTGGCGGGATATTTTCCACCAAAGATGTGGAGCAGATTGGATGAGAAAGGCAAGGGAGAGGGACCTGTGGAAAAAATTAGGGGAGGCCTACGCCGAGGAGGCGACTACAATTTAGATAAGGAAGTGGAAATAAATTTGTACGGAAAAATAGAGTAGAATAAAGGCTTTTTTATTTTATTTTTTTTTTATTTTTTTTTTTATACTAAAACGGACAATAAACCCTTTTGTTTTGATCCTGACGTTCTCTTTCAAATAAAACTGAAATCAATCGACGGTCATTGACACTGTGTTTTAACATAGACGCGTAGAGGACTGTGTACAATTTTTGTATTTTTCTAAATAATTAGGTCCAATATTAGGCAGCTTTTTTTTTTAAATTGATTTATAACCAGAATCGAGTACAGAGTGTCCTCCAGAAATATTGCTACTGTCTAAACAGTCACCTGATATAAAGAATGGTACAACCACATTGTATTACGTAAGCCCTTGTGGGGGGTCCTTCATCTGCTTATTTTCGATGAATACGCCTTGGGGATGATTACGTCAGCAATATTTACTTCTTTAATAAGAACAGATTTAAAATACTAACTTAATATTCATTTAAGCATTGGGTAAGAGCATCGTTTATTTTACAAAAGTTCTGCGTTACGTAATATATGAACAGCCCGTTATGAATATCGTCATATCACGATACATTAATCTCGAATGTTCCATTTGAATCTATTAAACGTAGATTGTGTTTAAAAAGTTAATACGTATATAAGAAAGTCCGCTTTCATTCGTTACACTTGAACCGAGGCTTAATACAACACACGCCCACATTCGGTATTAATATTTTGGTCATAAAACTGAGACAAGGTTTCGCTTTTACGTAGACACGATAATGTGTTTGCACGTGCAAGTGACAGATTGACATGTATCTATATATACCAGGTGAATGTTTGAATGTTAAAAAAAAAATCACATCTAGGTTCAATGAACAACATTAAAGGGGAGCTTTCAAGGTTAATCAGTACGTAACTGCTTATCGTGGGAACGCCGCACGGTCGAACAAAGGGAAGCGGGGCGCGGATCGAGGTGATCAGTGTGATTCATTGTTTTCCTTATTATTACACCAGTTCGTTTTTGCGAAAATCGGCTGACAGTGAGTGTATATCAGTTTTGCGTTTCTCAAGATAATCAGCTCAAATATATATTTTTTCTTTTTCATTTAGAACGAGAAGCGATTAATTATTATCCTGTAAAAATATTGCTGGCGACTAACCAGTCGCGCTGTATATTGATATTTTCCATTAATACGTAAAGCGAAAACTTTGTACCTCTTTTTAAGCGAATTGCGCGAACAGGTGAACGTGAAATTTAGTTAAAGCTTATATGTAGGAGAAGTGCACAACAATCCACTCATTGAGTAGAACCGGCAAGAAACCTAATCGAGCTTCGGATCGCAAGCTCCGATTCCGTTGCAAGGATTGGAACCTACGTCCATCGACGCTGTGTCCGAACACGCTATTAACTAAGTCGTTGTTTTCCTTCACCGGAAGCCGCAACGATTCGAACCTTTTTTATGCCAGAAGGCAGCATAAAGATATTGATAGACCGCCTGATTGTAAATGGTTACCGTCACCTATGGACGACTGCAACACTAGGAGCATCACTGTTGTGTTGTAGACCTTGAAGAGCGCATTTCAGTCCATACGTCCATCATCGCTTCCGAGTATTGATTTGCCGGCCACCCTGTCACCCTAGAACTTGTTGGCAAACGGTGAAGTGCCTCAAACCCTCGCCTTAGCCCGGCGAAGGCAATTTTTTCTTTTTCATTTAGAACGAGAAGCGATTAATTATTATCCTGTAAAAATATTGCTGGCGACTAACCAGTCGCGCTGTATATTGATATTTTCCATTAATACGTAAAGCGAAAACTTTGTACCTCTTTTTAAGCGAATTGCGCGAACAGGTGAACGTGAAATTTAGTTAAAGCTTATATGTAGGAGAAGTGCACAACAATCCACTCATTGAGTAGAACCGGCAAGAAACCTAATCGAGCTTCGGATCGCAAGCTCCGATTCCGTTGCAAGGATTGGAACCTACGTCCATCGACGCTGTGTCCGAACACGCTATTAACTAAGTCGTTGTTTTCCTTCACCGGAAGCCGCAACGATTCGAACCTTTTTTATGCCAGAAGGCAGCATAAAGATATTGATACACCGCCTGATTGTAAATGGTTACCGTCACCTATGGACGACTGCAACACTAGGAGCATCACTGTTGTGTTGCAGACTTTGAAGAGCGCATTTCAGTCCATACGTCCATCAAATTATGTAATTTGCAACATCGTCACCGCACGCTTTCCATTAGCTATTTGTATACTGTTCATATATGTACATAGATATACCTCCCTGCGTTATTAGTATATATTATATCTATATTATTGTATACAAATAGCTAATGGAAAGCGTGCGGTGACGATGTTGCAAATTACATAATTTTTATTAACCAAAAAAAAAATGATCAACGCGCCCAAAGAAGTAATCACTTCAAAAAAAAACCTGTGTGCTTTAGACAACACGACTGAAGTAAAACTTATTTAACTATGTATGTATAATACATATCGACGGAAGAAAGCGGAATCGTCGTAACTGGAACATCTCAACTTTACACCGGAGCCAAAAACTTTTTCAAAAATTCAATTTTGTTATGTGTTGTTAAAACTAGGCAAAATAACAAGGTCGTATCGATAAAAAATTTAATAGTAGGAAAGCGTGTCGCAGACCTTTCGAAGCAGTATTTTTTTTAATACACGAATATGGAAAACATAGGGCATAAACATAGGGCAAAATGCAACTTACGACATTTCCGCTTTTTCTTGTCGATATATGTATACTAGCCGACCTGGCGGACGTTGTCTTGCCTTGATAATAAAAAAAAACCTAAAAGTCAACCGCAACGCCACCTACCGGGTCCAATTGTGAATCTAAACCATTCTCGGATCCACTGGAACACGCACACAAAGTTTTATTAAAATCGGTTCAGCCGTTTAGGAGGAGTTCAGTGACATACACACGCACAGAAGAAATTTATATATAAAGATATATATTAATTTTCTACAAATATTTACATTTATTATGGGTTATCATTGATAATACCAAACGTCTCGCTCTCTTTCTATCTTCACTAACGTTATATCTCCCACTCAACTTTCGTTCGCCTCGCCCGATCACACGTTTTCGTAACGCTCTCGTTCATGCATTCACCAGCTTACTCTCCAAATCGAGAGCGTGCGTAGAGATGTGTTACTTCAATAATATTGATTTTTTTGTTTCGTTTCCACGTTTCAGTGCCACCGAACGGCCTAGTTATCTACTGCGGCACGATAGTGACGGAGGAGGGCAAAGAGAAGAAGGTTAATATTGACTTCGAGCCGTTCAAACCCATAAACACATCGCTGTACCTGTGCGACAACAAGTTCCACACGGAGGCGCTCACCGCTTTGCTAGCGGACGACAATAAGTTCGGCTTCATCGTGATGGACGGTAACGGCGCACTGTTCGGTACCCTCCAGGGTAACACGAGAGAGGTGAGATTCACTGATTTTTTTAATTTTATTCCTCATCTCGCTCTCTAGGTTTCGCTCGCGGCTTCGCACGAGTTAATATAAGTGTGGCTTGTCTTTCGGGAGCAGTCCTTTTTGCTGGATGGATGGTATGATGTGCGTTCACGCTGAAAATCACAACAGGGATCTTGGAAAGTCGTGTAGTGGATTTTATATTTTATTCATGTTCGGGTTACATGGGGAAATCCTACTGGATACACCACCCTCCCGGGGGAGAGAGTGGGTTATGTCCGACTCGCATGGACTAAAACCCCATGGGTGCCCGCAACCGCCATGATGGACAAGGGATGACGAGGCACTCCGCATGTCGCCCCGACGGCCGGCCCAGAAATATGATCCTGGGCCTCCCGCTAAAGAGAGACAGCCTGGCACGCGTAGACTGTCTCCCAGACGGCCGAACCAGTGCAATGGAGAGACGGGCCCCCCGACCCATCCCCCTTGGTCCGGCTTAAGGACGAACGTAGGAGGCGAACCTCCCCACGTCCACCCAACGCCTACGTTGACCTGTAAGAAGGTCGCGCTGCCAGAGGGACCAAGCGACCTTTCACGGGAGGCGGCCTACAGGTCGCACCCTCCATGAAGTGCTCGGCACTCCTTCCGGCAGCGGCACAGAAAGCGCAATGCAGCTTCGTGCTTGTTCAGGTCACCTGGTATATCATTACATAGTATAAAACAAAGTCCCCTACCGCGTCTGTCTGTCTGCTCGCGATAAACTCAAAAACTACCGGGCGGATTTTCATGGGGTTTTCACCGGTGGATAGAGTGATTGGCGAGGAACGTTTTATTATAATTTGTCAAGGATTTTTTTCATAATCAGGGCCGGACAACGTCTGCCGCTAGTATAAATTATTTGTTATTTTCGATTCCAGGTCCTGCACAAGTTCACGGTGGACCTGCCGAAGAAGCACGGTCGCGGTGGTCAGTCGGCGCTCCGTTTCGCCCGTCTTCGTATGGAGAAGCGCCACAACTACGTGCGGAAGGTGGCGGAGGTCGCCACGCAGCTGTTCATAAGCGCGGACAGACCGAACGTAGCCGGCCTCATCCTAGCCGGTTCAGCGGACTTCAAGACCGAGCTCTCTCAATCCGATATGTTCGATCCGGTCAGTCAATTTTATTTTTTTAATTTATACTTTATTTTTCAACCTTTGTTGATTTACCAAATTATCAAAAATCGCAAATATATATTAATTGAACGTAGCCGTTCTCATCCTAGCCGGTTCAGTGTACTTCAAAACTGAGCTCTCTCAATCCGATATGTTCGATATGGTCACAGTAAATTTTTTTTTTTAATTTAAACATTATTTTTTCAAACATTTGTTGATTTACCAAATTTTCAAAAGTCGCAAATAAATATTAATTGAACGTAGCCGGTCTCATCCTAGCCGGTTCAGTGGACTTCAAGACCGAGCTCTCTCAATGAAATATGGTCGATATGGTCAGTAACACATAAAAAAAAAAATCTTCATTTTTAATACTTTGTTGATGTACCAAATTTTCAAAAATCTAAAATTAATATTAATTAAACTTCGTCGACTTCATTCTAGCCGGTTCAGCTAATTTCAAGACCGAGCACTCTCAGTCAGATAAGTTCGTTCCGGTCATTCATACATTAAAAAAAAAAATTAAATTTCATTCTCAAACGTTCGTTGATATACCAAATTTTCAAAAAAAAAATTAATAATAATTGATTGTTTACACTTCAAAATGGGCTAAATCTAATTTTAATAACGATTATATAGCATACAAGCCTCAGCCCGCGACTTCCTTCGCGTGGAATAGTTACTTTGGGCTAACGCTGACACGCAGCGGAAGCTCTCGAGAGGAAAAGATACCCCGATTTTGAAACATTATTCAATGGTGCTCCGTTCCTATGGGTCTTAGCGTGATGATATATAACCTATAGCCGTCCTCGATAAATGACTTATCTAACACTGAAATAATTTTTCAAATCGGACCAGTACTTCCTGAGATTAGCGCGTTCAACCAAATTAGTTAAAGATTAGTTTATAGACTTCCTCTATAAATGAGCTATCTAAAACAAAAATAATTTTTCAAACCGGACCACAAACAAACCCTCCAACTTTATAAAATTAGTGCAGATTACGACTCTTTTATCGTACATAACTCGAGCCGTCATTGAAATTACAATAACTTACGATAGAGTGGACCGATATTAATTAAACAACGACTAAGTTACTCCCGAAGGATGGAGGTGTTCTTCTCGATAGTTTGTTTTCCAATCCGGTGGTAATGGATATATAGCCTATAACCTTCCCCGATAAATGAGCTACATAATACTGAAAGAATTTTTCAAATCCGGCCAGTAATTCCAGAGATTACCCCCTACAACGTCACAAACTCACAAACTTTACCCCTTTATAATATTTGTATAGATATATATATATATATATAAGTCGGGGAAAACGTTAAAAAGGAAAATAAATAATAATTGATTGCTTACACTTCAAAATGGGCTAAATCTATCACTTCATTCGCGTGGAATAGTTACCTTGGGCTAACGCAGCGGAGAGCTTGAGAGCGGAAGTTCTCAAGAGGAAAAAATACCCCCATTTCGAAACATTATTCATTGGTGCTACGCTCCTATGGGTCTTAGCGTGATGATATATAGCCTATAACCTTCCCCGATAAATGAGCTATATAACACTGAAAGAATTTTTCAAATCGGACCAGTAATTTCCGAGATTACACCCTACAACGTCACAAACTCTACCTCTTTATAATATTAGCATAGATATATATATACATGTTCAACATGCATGTTCAATTGTCTTAAGATTTACAGTTTTTATACACCGCGAACGAAGTTGTAGTCATTAAATAGTATTGACTTTAGTATTATTTACTTGTTCAAATAATTACAACTCTACATTTGACAGGTAACTGTCCCTTCCTAAGAGCAATTTTTCTTCACCTATTGCAACAAACATAATGACTTATCATGTTTGATTATGCTCGACAGCGTCTGCAAGCGAAGATCATAAAGTTAGTGGATGTGTCCTACGGAGGCGAGAACGGCTTCAACCAGGCCATTGAGCTAGCGGCGGAGTCTCTACAGAACGTGAAGTTCATACAGGAGAAGAAACTCATCGGCAGGTACTTCGATGAAATATCACAGGTGATACTTTTTACATATATATTCTATTATTAAGAAATAAAAAAAATGAGCCGTCGCGGGACGCCTGGCGAATGTGAAACATCGAAATTGTTCAAATTTCAAGTTCTCGAATTCTCAAACTACACTATAGGTATGAGAACTCAGTGCGGCAAGAGAGTCGTTTGCGCATGGCATCGCGTCGCCACGTCTCGCCACGCCAATAATCGGGTTTACCCGCGCCAATAGATGTTTCACATAAAAAAATGAGTATTTTAATTTCTTTTCTCGAATGTTCAAAATCTTTCAATATTAAAATCATGTTTCTCTTTTGAAATTAACGCCATCTATTGATAACTAAAGTAAGATTCTGTAGCTACCACCGAGTACGTCATACTCTTTGGCAAGCTGACTGAACCTTTTGTATCTTTATATATAAATTTCTTCTGTGCGTGTGTATGTCACTGAACTCCTCCTAAACGGCTGGACCGATTTTAATAAAACTTCGTTTGCGTGTTCCAGTGTATCCGAGAATGTTTTATATTCACAATTGGACCTGGTAGGTGGCGTTACGGTTGACTTTTAGAATTTTTGTTTATTATCAAGGCCGGACAACGTCCGCCCGGCCCGCTAGTATATTGTAAATAGAATGTCGTTCAAACAAATGAATTATCGCGTCTCCGTATAAATACCATATATAGCCGTCTTCGTATGGAGAAGCGCCACAACTACGTGCGGAAGGTGGCGGAGGTCGCCACGCAGCTGTTCATAAGCGCGGACAGACCGAACGTAGCCGGCCTCATCCTAGCCGGTTCAGCGGACTTCAAGACCGAGCTCTCTCAATCCGATATGTTCGATCCGGTCAGTCAATTTTATTTTTTTAATTTATACTTTATTTTTCAACCTTTGTTGATTTACCAAATTATCAAAAATCGCAAATATATATTAATTGAACGTAGCCGTTCTCATCCTAGCCGGTTCAGTGTACTTCAAAACTGAGCTCTCTCAATCCGATATGTTCGATATGGTCAGTCTAAATTTTTTTTGAAATTTATACTTTATTTTCAACCCTTTGTTGATTTACCAAATTTTCAAAAATCGAAAAGTAATATTAATTTAACTTCGCCGGCCTCATCCGAGCCGGTTCAGCGGATTTCAAGACCGAGCTCTCTCAATCCTATATGGCTGATCCAGTCAGTCACACATTCAAAAAAATGTACACTTTTTTTCAAACCTTTGTCGATGTACCAAATTTTCAAAAATTGAAAATAAATATTAATTGGGTGTCGCCGATCTCATCCCAACTGGTTCAGCTGATTTCAAGACACGACCTCTCTCAATGAGATAAAGTCGATCCGGTAAATCATACATTAAAAAAAAAAAAAACTTCATTTTCAAATGTTTGTTGATATACTAAAATTTTCAAAAAAGGAAAATAAATAATAATTGATTGCTTACACTTCAAAATGGGCTAAATCTATCACTTCATTCGCGTGGAATAGTTACCTTGGGCTAACGCAGCGGAGAGCTTGAGAGCGGAAGTTCTCAAGAGGAAAAAATACCCCCATTTCGAAACATTATTCATTGGTGCTACGCTCCTATGGGTCTTAGCGTGATGATATATAGCCTATAACCTTCCCCGATAAATGAGCTATATAACACTGAAAGAATTTTTCAAATCGGACCAGTAATTTCCGAGATTACACCCTACAACGTCACAAACTCTACCTCTTTATAATATTAGCATAGATATATATATACATGTTCAACATGCATGTTCAATTGTCTTAAGATTTACAGTTTTTATACACCGCGAACGAAGTTGTAGTCATTAAATAGTATTGACTTTAGTATTATTTACTTGTTCAAATAATTACAACTCTACATTTGACAGGTAACTGTCCCTTCCTAAGAGCAATTTTTCTTCACCTATTGCAACAAACATAATGACTTATCATGTTTGATTATGCTCGACAGCGTCTGCAAGCGAAGATCATAAAGTTAGTGGATGTGTCCTACGGAGGCGAGAACGGCTTCAACCAGGCCATTGAGCTGGCGGCGGAGTCTCTACAGAACGTGAAGTTCATACAGGAGAAGAAACTCATCGGCAGGTACTTCGATGAAATATCACAGGTGATACTTTTTACATATATATTCTATTATTAAAAAATAAAAAAAATGAGTCGTCGCGGGACGTCTGGCGAATGTGAAACATCGAAATTGTTCAAATCTCAAGTTCTCGAATTCTCAAACTACACTATAGGTATGAGAACTCAGTGTGGCAAGAGAGATTACGCCAAGTCGTTTGCGCATGACATCGCGTCGCCACGTCTCGCCACGCCAATAATTGGGTTTACCCGCGCCAATAGATGTTTCACATAAAAAAATGAGTATTTTAATTTCTTTTCTCGAATGTTCAAAATCTGGCTCAAAAACTACCGGGCGGATTTTCATGGGGTTTTCACCGGTGGATAGAGTGATTGGCGAGGAACGTTTTATTATAATTTGTCAAGGATTTTTTTCATAATCAGGGCCGGACAACGTCTGCCGCTAGTATAAATTATTTGTTATTTCCGATTCCAGGTCCTGCACAAGTTCACGGTGGACCTGCCGAAGAAGCACGGTCGCGGTGGTCAGTCGGCGCTCCGTTTCGCCCGTCTTCGTATGGAGAAGCGCCACAACTACGTGCGGAAGGTGGCGGAGGTCGCCACGCAGCTGTTCATAAGCGCGGACAGACCGAACGTAGCCGGCCTCATCCTAGCCGGTTCAGCGGACTTCAAGACCGAGCTCTCTCAATCCGATATGTTCGATCCGGTCAGTCAATTTTATTTTTTTAATTTATACTTTATTTTTCAACCTTTGTTGATTTACCAAATTATCAAAAATCGCAAATATATATTAATTGAACGTAGCCGTTCTCATCCTAGCCGGTTCAGTGTACTTCAAAACTGAGCTCTCTCAATCCGATATGTTCGATATGGTCAGTCTAAATTTTTTTTGAAATTTATACTTTATTTTCAACCCTTTGTTGATTTACCAAATTTTCAAAAATCGAAAAGTAATATTAATTTAACTTCGCCGGCCTCATCCGAGCCGGTTCAGCGGATTTCAAGACCGAGCTCTCTCAATCCTATATGGCTGATCCAGTCAGTCACACATTCAAAAAAATGTACACTTTTTTTCAAACCTTTGTCGATGTACCAAATTTTCAAAAATTGAAAATAAATATTAATTGGGTGTCGCCGATCTCATCCCAACTGGTTCAGCTGATTTCAAGACACGACCTCTCTCAATGAGATAAAGTCGATCCGGTAAATCATACATTAAAAAAAAAAAAAACTTCATTTTCAAATGTTTGTTGATATACTAAAATTTTCAAAAATGAGATAAAGTCGATCCGGTAAATCATACATTAAAAAAAAAAAAAACTTCATTTTCAAATGTTTGTTGATATACTAAAATTTTCAAAAAAGGAAAATAAATAATAATTGATTGCTTACACTTCAAAATGGGCTAAATCTATCACTTCATTCGCGTGGAATAGTTACCTTGGGCTAACGCAGCGGAGAGCTTGAGAGCGGAAGTTCTCAAGAGGAAAAAATACCCCCATTTCGAAACATTATTCATTGGTGCTACGCTCCTATGGGTCTTAGCGTGATGATATATAGCCTATAACCTTCCCCGATAAATGAGCTATATAACACTGAAAGAATTTTTCAAATCGGACCAGTAATTTCCGAGATTACACCCTACAACGTCACAAACTCTACCTCTTTATAATATTAGCATAGATATATATATACATGTTCAACATGCAGTTAAGTACTTTAGAAGAGTAATAATCTATACTAATATTATAAAGCTAGAGGCTTTGTTGGGGTGAATGCGATAATATCAGAAACAACTGGTCTGATTTAAAAAATTAAAATGTTAAATAACTCATTTATCAAGGAAAGGTATAGGCTATATATCTAAGACACGTTAAGACTAACAAGAGCGAGGCCACAATGTAGAGAAAGTTTCAAAATCGTGGTTTTTTTTTAATTGTAGCACGGCAAAGTGACTGCACTTTGCCTGATGGTAAGCATAGTACAGTCCAAAGACAAAAGCGACCACCGACTGACACACTATCCATCGCCGGTGTCGCCGCTGTCATGCCGGCCTACCAATAGCTGGATATGCACAGGCTGATCCCGAAACGCGACCCGCAGAAGGTTTGATTATGCTCGACAGCGTCTGCAAGCGAAGATCATAAAGTTAGTGGATGTGTCCTACGGAGGCGAGAACGGCTTCAACCAGGCCATTGAGCTGGCGGCGGAGTCTCTACAGAACGTGAAGTTCATACAGGAGAAGAAACTCATCGGCAGGTACTTCGATGAAATATCACAGGTGATACTTTTTACATATATATTCTATTATTAAAAAATAAAAAAAATGAGTCGTCGCGGCCATTGAGCTAGCGGCGGAGTCTCTACAGAACGTGAAGTTCATACAGGAGAAGAAACTCATCGGCAGGTACTTCGATGAAATATCACAGGTGATACTTTTTACATATATATTCTATTATTAAGAAATAAAAAAAATGAGCCGTCGCGGGACGCCTGGCGAATGTGAAACATCGAAATTGTTCAAATTTCAAGTTCTCGAATTCTCAAACTACACTATAGGTATGAGAACTCAGTGCGGCAAGAGAGTCGTTTGCGCATGGCATCGCGTCGCCACGTCTCGCCACGCCAATAATCGGGTTTACCCGCGCCAATAGATGTTTCACATAAAAAAATGAGTATTTTAATTTCTTTTCTCGAATGTTCAAAATCTTTCAATATTAAAATCATGTTTCTCTTTTGAAATTAACGCCATCTATTGATAACTAAAGTAAGATTCTGTAGCTACCACCGAGTACGTCATACTCTTTGGCAAGCTGACTGAACCTTTTGTATCTTTATATATAAATTTCTTCTGTGCGTGTGTATGTCACTGAACTCCTCCTAAACGGCTGGACCGATTTTAATAAAACTTCGTTTGCGTGTTCCAGTGTATCCGAGAATGTTTTATATTCACAATTGGACCTGGTAGGTGGCGTTACGGTTGACTTTTAGAATTTTTGTTTATTATCAAGGCCGGACAACGTCCGCCCGGCCCGCTAGTATATTGTAAATAGAATGTCGTTCAAACAAATGAATTATCGCGTCTCCGTATAAATACCATATATAAGAGTAAAAAGTTTATTTTATGCACTCCCGAGTATTATTATTACGCTGTCCGTATCAGTCTGAACTCTTATAGTAGTGAGCACAAAGAACTACAGAAACACCAGATTGGGCCCCCCTCGGCGTGGAGCCCTTGAGTACGCTGATACACTCGCACAAAATCTTACATCACTGCTACAACATTACACATATCACCTCCACACACGTGCACGCATACACGCTTACACATGAAAGTGGAAGGGTTTTATTCTTCCCTTATCAAACTGAAATAGTTTAGAATATTATCCGATACGAAATATATATGAGTTGTTGATGTATGTATGCTTGGAATACAAATATATGTTTCAATAACTCATATAAGTATGAATATATAGCTTAGGTTAGCTCAGTTAGGTCGCGAATTGACCGAGTCAGGCAACAGCCCACGCCGAGGTGTGCCGTGCAATAACAATTACAATAAAACTTACAATAACTTTTGATAGAGTGAAAAGATTTTAATGAAACAAAGACAAGTTACTCTCGAGGAAATGCTTTATGATTTTATCGGTGTGGTTTTATTGCCAGTACTTTAGCAGTGATCCATGTTCATACATACAGACAGACATTTCAGATAAATCACAAAGCATAACGTTGATAACTTAGTTTTTGTTTTATTAAAATCAGTCCACTCGGTCAAAAGTTACTGCTATTTGAATGATGGTTCGAGTTAAGTACTTTAGAAGAGTAATAATCTATACTAATATTATAAAGCTAGAGGCTTTGTTGGGGTGAACGCGATACTATCAGAAACAACTGGTATGATTTAAAAAATTAAAATGTTAAATAACTCATTTATCGAGGAAAGGTTATATATCTAAGACACGTTAAGACTAACAAGAGCGAGGGCACAATGTAGTAAGTTTCAAAATCGGGGATTTTTTTTTTTGCCTGATGGTAAGCATAGTACAGTCCAAAGACAAAGGCGACCACCGAGTGACACACTATCCATCGCCGGTCGTCGCTGTCATGCCGGCCTACCAATAGCTGGATAGGCACAGGCTGATCCCGAAACGCGACCCGCAGAAGCGAATCACTATGACGGACTTTTTCGCCACATTCATTGTGGTTGAGACCCAGTCAGGCTGTAAAACCCTACCACCCCGCTTTCGCCATTGCCTCGTTCGTTATTCAGCAGGGTGCACCATGTGTAGGTGAGGTTGGCTTGGGTGTCTCAAGTCTTATGATGTTATTTGACACATTTTTTACATCCCTTTTTAGTGCTTTTACTGCAGGTTAGCGTTAGCCCAAAGTAACTATTAGACGCGGACGAAGTCGCGGATAGAAGCTAGTGTATAGATATAGATTGTGTGTTGTGTGTATTTATTACATGGGCGGTGTACAGAATTTAGATACCGGTGACTCGCCACGCTGTGACTGTGATATCTAATCCATAGCATACATCATACAGCAATGCTCACTACGGAAGCCATTACGGTTCACCAGATGACCTGACCGTTCTTACCGACGATGCCCTAAAATGGCTGAATGAATTAAATTTCCAATTATATTAAAATACAGCTGCTTACTCCATTTTAGCCATACGATCAAATAAATAATTACTTATTATATATTTCAGGACACCGGGAAGTATTGCTTCGGCGTGGACGATACACTGCGCGCGCTCGAACTCGGCGCGGTCGAAACACTTATCTGTTGGGAGAACCTCGATATTCAAAGGTATATATTCAATTTCATTTGAATCTTTGAATACATCCTCAGAGAGAGCCTAACGGATTTATTCGACTGGGTATGACGGATTTATTCGACCGGGTATGACGGATTTATTCAACCGAGTACGGCGGATTTATTCGGCCGGGTATGACGGATTTATTCGACTGGGGTATGACGGATTTATTCCACCGAGTACGGTGGATTTATTCGGCCGGGTATGACGGATTTATTCGACCGGGTATGACAGATTTATTCACCTAAGCTGAATTATTTTGTTTAGCCGGGGCTTTATTCAGTCAAGCTCAAGTGGTTTATTTAATTAAACTTAACAAGTATATTCAGCTAAAGTTTAACAGGTCTGTTTATTGTCTATGCCTGTCTAGGGATATTGAATTAAGTTTGTCTATTTGCTAGTCCATTTTTTATGAGTATAATTTAAGATATTACTCATCCGATTTATGTTAGAGCAATATCGTTTTTATTTACGATTTAAACATTTAAAAAACTACTAAACGGATTTTCAAACGGGTTTCACCAGTAGATACAGCGATTCATGAGGAAGTTTACTTACAAGACATCAGGGCGGGACTACGTCTGCCCGGCCGGCTAGTAGAAATATAAATTACCCTATCTCTCAAATTTGACCATATTATACATAAATGTTTCATGAAGATCGGTTCAATAGATTCGGAGTTAATCGTGGACAAACGTCATAACACTGGATTTTTATACAGGTCGACTGGTTAGTCGTCAGCAATATTTTTGCAGAACAATCATTAGTCGATTCTCGTACTAAATCAATAAAAAAAAATAGGTGCTTAATATTTGCCCTAATCATCTCGAGAAACGCAAAACTGATATACACTCAACATCAGGTGATTTACGCAAAAACGAACTGGTGTAATAAATGAATCCCCTTCCCATTGTTCGACAGTGCGGCGTTCCCACGATAAGCAGTTACCTGATGATTAACCTTGAAAATCGCCCCTTTAAAGTTGTTCATTGAACTTAGGCCTGATTTTTTTTATATTTAAAAGTATCGATCCCATCCTTTTCAAAGTTTTAGAACTTTAACTAAGGTTCTCTTTGTTGTTTATTAGTACTTGTTTTTATATTATTATTTTATTTGTCAAGGAAAAAAAACAGCATAAAAACGCGTATAAAACCGCAGGTAATTGCTAAATATATTACAATGCAACGGATAAATTATTCCAAGCAAACGTTAATAGGTAAAATTTGCAATATCTATAAGAATTCAGAATATATCTAATGATGTAGTAATAAAGGAAATTAAATCAAATGGTAATGAATACCTTATCATGGAACTCGTCTCCCATCCATTTGAAGATGACCTTCAGCGTGGCTAGTACCAGAGCCTGGGAATCGCGGAGTGAACTCAGGATCCCTTGCATCCTACTCTCTAATACTAAAAAACAACAATAAACAAACACACACATCAGTATATGTGCCATTACATTACAAAATGAGTTAAATCCAATTTTAATGATTCGTATAACATGATTCGTTTTTTTAAGATTTCCAGTATTTATTATATATACATCGAGAACGAACTACAAATTATGTCATCCATAAGGTTCTTAGATTTCTCTTTATGATCTTCCATATTTAATATGTACCACATTTAAGGATCATGAAGGAGAAGGTAAAATATTAGGAACGGTAGTCTTCCCGAGGGTTAAACCTAGATTTAGGCAAGCGACGCCGCGAGCAAACACTAGTTTATAATATTATTAACGACAAGTTAGGGTGTGTATTGTATTCGTTTCAGTGAAGCCTTGGTAGGTCAATATCGTAGTCAGTTCGAGGAAAAAAAGTACCTTGAGGGTCGCAGACGGCCAGCAGGTTCCTGGTGAGCCTCGCCGGAGCCAGCTCCTTGGGGTTCCCGTACTGCAGCAACGCCGCCCAGTCCACGCTGCACACGGTACCATCACCCAGGGAATACATCAAGTTGTTCAGATGCCGATCCCCCAGACCTGGATATCGATAACCAGCATTAATCGATTATCGTATGAAGAATCGATTATTTTAACTCGACGATCGATTTTATCAGTTTAAAACGTACAACTAATATTAAAATAAATCATATCTCATAAGTTGTCTCTCAAACCTTGATATCATATAATCTCATATAATTAGCTCTAAACACTACTGTGCTATATCGATCATTCAATTATTGTGTTGGAACGTGATTATTTTAGTATAACAATCGATTTCTGTTAATTTTAACCGTGTACAAGTATCTCATCTCATATCCACCAAAACATGATATCGATAACCAGCGCAAGGACTACTGTAATATATCGATTATTTAATTATCATACGAAGACTCGATTATTTGAGTTCAACAATCGATTTCTATTAATTTAAACCATGTAAAAGTATCTCAACTCATATCCACCAAAACTTGATATCGATAACCAGCGCAAGGACTACTGTAATATATCGATTATTCAATTATCATACGAAGACTCGATTATTTGAGTTCAACAATCGATTTCTATTAATTTAAACCATGTAAAAGTATCTCAACTCATATCCACCAAAACTTGATATCGATAACCAGCGCAAGGACTACTGTAATATATCGATTATTCAATTATCATACGAAGACTCGATTATTTGAGTTCAACAATCGATTTCTATTAATTTAAACCATGTAAAAGTATCTCAACTCATATCCACCAAAACTTGATATCGATAACCAGCGCAAGGACTACTGTAATATATCGATTATTCAATTATCATACGAAGACTCGATTATTTGAGTTCAACAATCGATTTCTATTAATTTAAACCATGTAAAAGTATCTCAACTCATATCCACCAAAACTTGATATCGATAACCAGCGCAAGGACTACTGTAATATATCGATTATTCGCTGTCATGCCGGCCTACCAATAGCTGGATATGCACAGGCTGATCCCGAAACGCGACCCGCAGAAGCGAATCACTATGACGGACTTTTTCGCCACATTCATGGTGGTTGCGACCCAGTTGGCTGTAAAACCCTACCACATCCCGCATTCGCCATTGCCTCGTTCGTTACTCAGCAGGGTGCACCACGTGCAGGTGAGGTTGGCTTGGGTGTCTCAAGTCTTATGATGTTATTTGACACCCCCTTTTTAGTGCTTTTCAGCTGCATGTTAACGTTAGCCCAAAGTAACTATCAGACGCGGACGAAGTCGCGGATAGAAGCTAGTGTTTAGATATAGATTGTGTGTTGTGTGTATTTATTACTTGGGCGGTGTACAGAATTTAGATACCGGTGACTCGCCGCGCTGTGACTGTGATATCTAATCCATAGCATACATCATACAACTATGCTCACTACGGAAGCCATTACGGTTCTCCAGATGACCTGACCGTTCTTACCGACGATGCCCTAAAATAGCTGAATGAATTAAATTTCCAATTATATTAAAATACAGCTGCTTACTCCATTTTAGCCATGCGATCAAATAAATAATTACTTATTATTTATTTCAGGACACCGGGAAGTATTGCTTCGGCGTGGACGATACACTGCGCGCGCTCGAACTCGGCGCCGTCGAAACACTCATCTGTTGGGAGAACCTCGATATTCAAAGGTATATATTCAATTTCATTTGAATCTTTGAATACATCCTCAGAGAGAGCCTAACGGATTTATTCGACTGGGTATGACGGATTTATTCGACTGGGGTATGACGGATTTATTCCACCGAGTACGGCGGATTTATTTGACTGAGTATGACGGATTTATTCGACCGGGTATGACAGATTTATTCACCTAAGCTGAATTATTTTGTTCAGCCGGGCCTAAGGTGTTTATTCAGTCAAGCTCAAGTGGTTTATTTAATTAAATTTAACACATATATTCAGCTAAAGTTTAATAGGTCTGTCTTATGATATTAATATAGTAGTAGTAGTAGTATAGTAGTAATAGTATATAATTTAAGGTATTACTCATCCGATTTATGTTAGACCAATATCGTTTTTATTTACGTTTTAAACATTAAAAAAATTACTAAACGGATTTTCAAACGGGTTTCACCAGTAGATACAGCGATTCATGAGGAAGTTTACTTACAAGACTTTATTATATCATTTGTGAAGGATTTTTTTTTTATAATCAGGGCGGGACTACGTCTGCCCGGCCGGCTAGTACTAAACGGATTTTCAAACGGGTTTCACCAGTAGATACAGCGATTCATGAGGAAGTTTACTTACAAGACTTTATTATATCATTTGTGAAGGATTTTTTTTTTATAATCAGGGCGGGACTACGTCTGCCCGGCCGGCTAGTAGAAATATAAATTACCCTATCTCTCAAATTTGACCATATTATACATAAATGTTTCATGAAGATCGGTTCAATAGATTCGGAGTTAATCGTGGACAAACGTCATAACACTGGATTTTTATACAGGTCGACTGGTTAGTCGTCAGCAATATTTTTACAGAACAATCATTAGTCGATTCTCGTACTAAATCAATAAAAACAGGTGACCTTTGACCTAATTACCTCGAGAAACACGAATCAATAACAAAGTTAAAACACGCGCTATGACGGTGTCATTGACCGTCCGGATCGTGAAAGCGTGAAAGAACAAACAACAAAGTATCATTTTTAGAGATTTGCAGATTATGACCATGGCCGAGTAGTCGGTTTTTTTTAGAAACAGTTTTAAAAATTTTTGTTTAAAGATATTATTGTTATTTTTCATCAACATGTGAAAGAGCTCAGTTAAAAGTTAACGATGTAAAAATAGTCTCGTCTATGGATGAAGCAGTTAATGTTTAGGATTTTTCGACGTTTTTTTTATACCGTGCATCATTTACATGCAATCTTATTTGAATATTACTTAGTTTATTAATAAGAAAAATAAACAATTATAAACGTTTAAATAAGATACCAATTTTGATTGATAATTGTCATAGATATCTTTACAAACTGATAATCACACGAAAGGTTGCTTTGCTTCCTTGTTTTTTTTTTATATCATAGCTGGCAAACGAACAGGTGGGTCACCTGATGTTAAGTGACCACCACCGCCCATGGACACTAACAACACCAGAGGAGTTGCAAGTGCGTTGGCACCTTTTGGGGGAAGGGTGAGGTGGGTGCACGCACTGTTTAACTTCACGTCGGTTTTGTGTGAGAGGGTGGTACTACCCCGGACGAGCCGACCCATTCATGCTGAAACCAGTAATAGCTTCAGCGTGACTCTACCACCATAAAAAGTAAAGTAATAGTAACCGATTAATATGTAATAAGCTACTTACGCGGTACGTACAATACTTTTTACCAATCCTTTAAAGAACATATTAAC
>MU160259.1:33943-61057 GCA_015888305.1 Antheraea pernyi
CTCTTTCATACACTTATACAATAGATATACAATATTTTATGAAAATATTATCACACTATTGCTTTTATAAATATTTTTAACGATTTGTTCTCGGCGGATAACAGGACGCCAATGAAGTTAAAAGATGGCGTCGCTCTAATCACGCCTCTCTTTGCCACGGTGAGGCGCGACAAGAAACGTATATGACCGAAAGTTAGTTATATTTACTGTCAATAGTTGGCTTGCCGGCGGGAAACGGAAGTGCCTATCTCTTAAGTAAGCTTCGAAAAGGTCAAGTCAAATTAATAAAAAGAGGAATAAACGATCAAGGTTTTATTTCATGTAATAAATACTTTTTATTGAGGAGTACATAAAAAGTAAGAAGCCGGATACTCGACGTTCTTTGCCGAATAGTCGCCACGTATCTAATAATTTTTCGAAGTTTAAAAAAAGGGGTTAGCTCGGTATTATTATTCAGGGTTCTCCGGGTTCCCTGAGGTTGCAGGTTACGGCACCGGTCATTGCATCAAGTTGTATTTCGTTTATAAATCCATATTTTGGAAAGTCTCAGAACAAACTTTACCTAACGTTCTCTTTGTTGTTTATTAGTATTTGTTTTGATATTAGTAATTTATGTGTTAAATACGACCGTGAATGTAATAATTATTTCAGATATGTACTGAAGTCACACGCGACCAACCAGGAGACCATACTACATCTAACCCCCGAGCAGGAGAAAGACAAGTCACATTTCACAGATAAAGAGGTGGGTGTCATATTATATGGATTTTTTTTAAGTCAATACTTATCTAGGTTTGTGGAGCGATATTTTTTATTCAGGAGATGAATATATATTTTGGCTAAAAGCTATTGTATGATGTATTGGAAATATATGTTAAAAACATGTTTCTTGCCGGTTCTTCTCGATGACTGGTTGATGGATGATGACAAAGGTGTGCAGGAAGGAGGGGGAGGCGGAACGCTCGCCCCTTCCCATAACCGCGCCGAGCCCGAGGGGATGGGGATTGCCTCCTGAAAATGGCTATTAGATTTAGTTTCGTTTGTTGTATGTACAGAGCGGGGTCGAACTCGAACTGGTGGAGTGTCAGCCGCTACTCGAATGGCTCGCCAATAACTACAAGTCCTTCGGCGCCACTCTTGAGATTATCACCGACAAGAGTCAGGAGGGCAGTCAGTTTGTACGCGGCTTCGGTGGCATCGGCGGTCAGTATAATATGCACCATTTAATAATAACGAAACACCTCCAAATTAACAATATTGGGAAATCGATTAAATATTTTAATCGATATTTCGTATCGATTCTATGGACAATAATAAAAAATCTCAATACTATATTGTTAGGCAAAAAATTTTTTATTATTAACCTATCAGAAATAATTGGTTTTTTATTCGCCATGCTCATATTTTACAGTACTGAAAAGTCGATTAAATAATTCAATCGATATTCCATATCGATCTTTTCAACATTAATAGAAACATATATATAATAATGAAAAAAATATATACATTATAATGAAAATGTCCATTTTTTTTTCTATAAATATAATTATTAACATTTTCAATTAATTACTTTCTTCTATTCACTGCTACTCAAATTGTCAGTATTGAAAAATCGATTGGATATTTTAATCGATATTTCGTGTCAATTTTTGGAACACTAATAAAAAATCTATATACGATGTTTTAGGCACAAATACGTTATTATTAACCTATCTAATTAATTGGTGTATTCTATTCACTGCTGACTAAATTACTGAAAAATCGATTGAACATTTTAGTCGATATTTCATATCGATTCTTTTAACTTTAATAAAAATCTCTATTCGATAATTTTGGGTTAAAATAGGTTAGAAGTAATCTGTGGAATCAATTACTAATTATTTTTAATCGATTCGCTACTACCTAAGGTTGAGTGACAAATTTATTTATAATTTTTTATCGGTATTTGGTATTGTTTTTTTCAACACTAGTATATATTTATGTACGACACTTTTGGTTTAAAATATGTGAGAACAGTACTTCTACAGTAACTTAACCGATAAACCGGTTATATCTATATATTGATCTTTCCAACTTTTATAAAAAGCTGTAGATCATTTTCGGGTAGGGACCGTTCATAAAATATGTTTGCACTTTTTCTCAGGGCGTACAAAGGTGAATAAAGTTTTTTTTTTTTAATTTTTTTAGTGACGTATTTTATGAACGGCCTTGTATAAATGGGTTAGTGTATTTTAAGGAGGCGTCCATTCATTACGCGATTATTATTACATTACGTTTCAACATATCAATACCGAATAACTTTAAATCGATTCATGGATTTTTAACATATAAATGAATTTTGTCAGGTTTCGGTTTATTATCGATATCGAAACATGAGTCACTTTAAAATCGGTTCTTACAGTTTTCATTATTTTATTTTATATTATTTCACTAAAGTAAGGTTTAGTTGACTTGACCAACCAACCAACTCCACTCTAGTTAAAACGTAATTGATGGACGTTCCCCTCTGACACGTGAAAATAAAAATATTTTTCTTATTTACTGCTGCCTCTGGACACGAATGGATTTGTCGTGAACACACAAACAGGTATATTACGGTACAAGGTTGATTTCCAATCGCTACAGCTCGACGAGCCGCTGGATGACGTCGATCTCGACGACTATTAAATCGTAGCACATCAACGCCATCTATATACGGGGGTTCGCAACGAAACTATTGTACTGTCCGACGTAAACAATAGAAAACGTGTACTATACGGGAGAATGCTTGCGTAAATTATTTAGACTGAATTTAGGGTGTGGTTGTGTTTTACGGTCGCGTGACCGGTTGTTTGACGCTGTGAGTGTGATTGCCTCCATTTTTTTTTTATATATTGACTTTAAAAAAAATGTGTTTTTGTTTGGAGAAATATTGATGTTCTATACATTCTCGAAATATGGGCGAGTAGAGTATTCGTAATTTGTGAAATTATGTAAAGAAAATTTTTTTTTTTTTAAATATAAATGTCGAAATTTTTTATAATTGTGAAGAAAAGGATAATGAATGAAATAAAAAAAATAAATGATATAAACAGTTTTAATACGGACAGAATGAAATCGCAAAATGTTTTGTGACCTGTGTGTCCAGAGCTGTTTTTCAATTGTGCCGTGATGGTGTTATCGAAATAAGAATTAAAAAAAAATAATCCTTTGAATTATAATCTTAGTGAAATGTATTATCTCTATACAATGGTAAAATTTGTTTTTTTGTACGTCATTAGTTACATTGAAGAAATCGGTCGCCAATCTTGTAGTTGAATTATGTCACAGAATGAGGAGGACGTTGAAGGGGAAGAATGTGAATTTGTTATGAATAAATTACGTAGATTTAGGTGAAGTATTTATATATGATTTGAAAAAAGAGAAGAAAAAAAATAATGCAGGCAATCTGTCACAACGTCGACAAACAGGTCGACAACAGCGTCGATTACTACCATCGATCATATGTATATTTCGTGTTTTCTAGATGTAGTTAAATCCCCTCTCGCTTGTCTCCTCCGCCCCGTTTATTATTTACCATAATAACCCACGCCTCGTCCCACACGCATTTGATTTCGCAAGCCCCACGCGTTTACGCTGCCCGTTGCTCGTGTAGATCGATGATCGCTAAAGTGGGTTTAGCGACCGCTGAAGTGGGTTTAGCGACCGCTGAAGTGAGTTTAGCGACCGCTGAAGTGGGTATCGGCGACCCCTAAAATATTTTCGCGCGATCACTGAAGGGGGGGGGGAAAGGTTCGACGATTCCTAAAGTGGGTTCGGCGAGCCCTAAAGTGGATTCGTCGATCGTTAAAGTGAGTTTAGCGGTCGCTAAATTGAGTTCCCTGAGAAATCGCTAGGGTTCCGTGAATCATTCGATTTAGAACCTTTCTTCAATCGGAGCTATGATTGTAGATAAAAATGTATTTAGGATTTTATAATTAATTTATTTGAAAAAAATATTAAATCGAAAATAGTTGACAATTTCAATGGTCGTAATTTTTGTAATACATTCGACGGGCAGCCCCAACGCGTACCTAATGTTGTGTGTTCGTGAGAAATATATATATATACACATACATAATATTTAGTCTGTTGCATAAAGTTCTATATTGGGGATATTGGGATATTGCATGCGTTTCATGTGTGGTTGTCACTCATTAAATATGTTTAATAATATTGGCAATTCATTCTTTAAAAAAAATTTAGGTCGCCTGTTTCGTGGTTACAATTGTTTTTATTTTAACCTTATCTATAGACTAGCGGGCCCGACAGTCGTTGTCCCGCCCTGATGAAATCCTTGACAAATTATATACCAAAACGTTCCTCATGAATCATTTTATCCATTGGTGAAAACCGCTTGAAAATCCGTTCAGTAGTTTTCGAGTTTATCGCGAACAAACAGACAGACTAACGTAGCAGAGGACTCTGTGTTATAATATTTAGTAGTGAAAAATATTGTTAAAAATTATCAAAATTTGTTCTTTTTTTTAATTTTTTTTTTTACAGGCTAAAATAAACAAAAGAGAATTCATTTTTTTAATTAATATTTTTGGATTTTACGTAAAATGAGTTAAAGAAAATGAATTGTACCTTTTTCGATAATCGATTACATGTTACGTCCCTTCACGGAGCGTCTTTAGACGTCTCTTCTCTAACCTAACCTAACCATGAATTTATCCGATACTAAATATATATAAGAGTTGTTGAGGTATGTATGCCTGGTACACGTATATGTTTCAATAACTCATATATGTATGAATAGTTAGCTTAGCTTAGCTCAGATAGGTCGCGAATTGCATGTATCAGGCAACAGCCCAAGTCGAGGTGTGCCGCGCACCCTTGAGCTAGTTGTACCAAATAAAATCGGCTGAGTGCCTTAAGCGCTCGCCTTAGGAGTCCGGTGAAGCTGTCAAGACCTTGCTAGGTCAATAGCGTAGTCAGTTCGAAAAAAAAAAACATAACTAACCATGAATCAGACTACTCTTAAATTTTAAACGTAAATGAATAGAACTTGACAAACATATTACTGTCAAAGATAATGAACGATTATTGTACGTAATAATGTTCGGATTCGATTCTGTTCGAGTTTTCGAGTGAGAGTGTTTTTATGCAACCGACTTCTATACGCCAGTACTGAGTACGCCTTTTGAGCAATAGTATTTAACGCCTTAACGTTATGTAGTTAAAGTTATATATATACATATAGATTCAATGGTATTATAACTAAAGATACGTTACCTACTTTTTTTTTTAATATATCGCAGCAGGCAAATTTGTCAGTTTGTTGGGGGGGGGTTGCTCCTCCGGCGCGCTCTCACTGACCGAACGATACGATAGCTATGTCATCAAAAATAAGCAAATCAAGGACTCCCCTCCCATGTTGGTCAGATACAGGCGGATTGACGGGGGCAGCCGTCAAAAATACGCTACCTAGCCAAGTTTTAACAAGACGCTGTCGAAACGCTTATCACGTATCTAAATAGTTATGATATCATTGTATAAATCATAGTACCTATTCACAATACTACGGTTTTATCGAACACCATTTGATATATATATATATTTAAATAATACGGCTATACATTATATACTGGTTAGATGGCACATTAGTTTTATGCTTGTAGGTGGTAGAGGGTGTCAAATAACGTCTAAGACTTAAGATACCCAAGCCAACCTCACCTGCGCGTTGCACTCATTTTATGCGGACGGGTTTCAGACGTTGACTGTGTATCTTGAGTTTTTATACATCAATGAAGATAGGAAAAAAAAACATTGATTCCGCCATTTTGAGATTTAAATCTTAATTCGGAAGCTGACGGGAGTTAACGAAAGTTCAAGAATACTGTGCGATATGTTTCCCTTATATTGCCCTTATTTTTTTATATCCCGCCTTATTCACGTGAAATTGCTAACTTTGACTGCTCGCTGAAAGTGTTTATAAGAACTATACAACTAATGGGTCATCTGCTATATATGTACATACACGCAGTCGTCGCCAATCTTTTTGACCGTTCTGAATAAAGATGCACGGAACAAGATCGGAACAACTTCACGATAAATTAAGAACAAATTCAGATCTCTATAATAATATTTGAACTTAAACTTTTGACTGTATTACGTGCAAGCACGAACTTAAAACTATGTTTAAAACTGCCAAAAAGATTGACGAGTACTGAGTCTTTAGTTCCAGCTCAGAGATATAGGGTTTAATGACGACATAAAATACTCTTACGGGTATATTTTAAATTCTTGACTGTATTACGCGCAAGCACGGACTTCAAAACTATATTTAAAACGGCCAAAAAGACTGACGAGTTTTATAGTTCCAGCTCAGAGATATAGGGTTTAATGACGACATAAAATACTCTTACGAGTATATTTTCTTATTAAAAAAAAAATTGAACCGTCACGGGACGCCTGGCATATGTGAAACATCGAAATGGTTTTGTATAAGTTATATGCCTAAAAGAACAGACTACGACAGGAATCAGCTATGGCATAATGAAAAAATAAAGCATTACAGATTTGTTTAGGAAAATAACGATTGTTTATTTATTTTATTACGTGAATATTTATTTTTATTAAATACAAAATACAAAAATTCAACTAGGCGCAGACGCATTGTGAATATACCATTTATACAGATAGGGTTGCAAATGTTTTTGAGTATTTCGTTTATATATATTCGTCTCACCACATCAACACTTTACAAATGTTGAGTTGACTACATTTATCATTTACATTTACTCAATAATAAGACCGAAATTGTATATTCAATTATTATTATTATTTGGTACAACACACTAGCAGCTAATAAGCTGATGCGTGTGTATTAAATAACTTGGAGATATCTTCGTGGTCCAAACTATTCTTAAAAGAGTTTATAGTGGGAGCCATCACAACTTTCTGCGGTAGTTTATTCCATGCTGCGACCACTCTATTAGGCAAGAAGTGCTTGACTGGGTTTCTTTTTACTAACGTTTCACAGAGTTTTAAGGGATGACCACGTAAATGTTTATTGTCATTGAGCTTGTAAATATCTTTAAGGCTGGGCACATTGTAATAACCAGTGAGGATTTTATATGTTTCGATTAACCTGCCCCTTTGCCTACGCTGTTCTAATGTGGTAAGGCCAAGGTTTTTGAGGCGCCGTTCATAGGGTAAATTACGTATTGCGTATACCATCTTGGTAGCCCTTCTCTGTACATTTTCAATGAGGTTAATATCTTTCTTGAAGTAGGGATCCCAGATAATATACGCATGTTCCAGGAGAGGTCTTATATAGGTCTTATATAGCTGTATAAAATTGGCTAATTTTACTGTTGCAATCCTTGACGATATTATGATTTATATTTACGATTATGATGGCTCAATTTAGAGGTTCCCAAAGTGTACGCCGCGACGCCCTGGTGCGCCGTGAGCCAGCCCTCTTAGCCTTTCTCCGGCAGTTTAACTTAGTTGTTCACGGGTACAACACACATATAGATACATGTCGTGAATGTTTTAATATTCGTGTCTAGGTAACTAGTACCATTGCGTATACTACTATGGACTGTATCCAGTAAGTAGGTGGTAGAGTCACGCTGAAGCTGTCATTGGTTTCAACATGAATGGGTCGGCTCGCCCGCAGTAGTACCACCCGACACACAGCAACACCAACGTGAAGTAACAGTGCTTGCATTCTTACATTTCTTAGAAAATTCTTACATTTGGTTCTTTATATCGATATTCGGTGTTATCTCATCGGTAGTAGATTTTCTAGAATGTTCTATATCAAACGTCACCTATATATCTGAGCTGGGCGCTTTATATAAAGGAATTCGATTACATTTATTAATATTATATAGGAGAAGCATACATTCTGTTCAGATTGTATATTCCGGTGAGAGTGGTCCTGCCTCGCGTTATGAATGAAGCGCCTTAAGTATATCTATGGTTTACGCCATTCTAACCTGTTTTATTGTCTAAAATAATGCGTATTGCCAGTTAAAAAAAATGAAATATATAGAATTTACGATGTTGTCCACCATAGCGGGTAGTTTGTAAAGATAATTCGCAGATAACTATTAAAAATAACTAGTTATAATAACATAACGATAACGCTGTTATAATTGTCACTCTTGTGCTATTTTCGTAATCGTTATAGAAGCGACTATATGATGGGAGGGTATTTATAAAATGGAAGACAAATGTTATTCAAAACTCGCTCGCTATATAAATCCAGCTTATATTATGTCGCAAGGCAGTTGTAAAAATCATATGTGGAACATGCCCTGTGCCGACAAATGTATAAAAATTTAAAAAAAACGTGTTATAATTTTTTCTCGATTTAATTTGAGATCTAGGTGACCTAAGAGACCTGAGACATTTGTTTTTTTTTTTGGGAATAAAAAAAAAACCGGCGAATTTAAAGGGCTTTTCGATATAAGATTTCCGAACGACGCGGTAATCATGATGTACACCTGACTGCATTACTCGCGCTAAATTAGTTTAGAGTAAGCGAGATAGCTATAATTTTCACGTTCGGTATTTGGTAACAAAATAATTGGTTTCTAGGTTACTTGTCACATACTCGTCTCCTAGTGACCATTTGAGGTTATCTCTCAATTGTATGCCCCTTTTTGGAGTACCAATTACGCGTTCAGTAGAAGCATAAAACTGATATAAATTGCGGGTATATGGACACTATTATTTTATAATATTATCTTGTAACTGTGAATTTATCGTTTTATCACTGTTATTTCATAAGTGATGAAATTAAACGTGCTTTATTTAAAGGAGAAGGAATCAAGTCCTCAAGCCCTTGATAAATTTTTGACGTGATAATGTCTTATAAATCCACTAACTAACCCGTGTCCACTTCGTTGGGCGGTAAACGTTTATATGAAACTTACTTTTTGTGACTTAAATATAAAAGTTATACAGTTTAATAATAAATTAAACATATGTTGGGCTAAATAAGCTCGATACAGAATATCAATATAACACGTAAAAAAAACCTTGACACATTATGTGCCTAAACCTTCCTCAGGAATCACTTTATCTACTGTTAAAAACCGCATGAAAATCCATTCAGTAGCTTTTGAGTTTAATGCGAACAGACAGACAGATGCGACAGAGGTGTTTGTCTTAAATGTTTATATAGAATTACTAGCTGCCACGGCGGACGTTGTCCCGCCCTGATAATAAAGAAAACCTTGAAGTTGAAGACGTATGCTGTCGGTGACTTTTTTGTAGGCATTATCAAGCTCTACAGCTTTTCTCTGGAACTCGATCATATATCTGTCATCGTTAAGGCAGCGTTCGTAGGAAACGTTTTCGTTTGACCGTTTTTCTCCGACTTACTTTGAAAATCAGATTTCCACAAAAAAGTATTTTTTCATTTTTCGGGTTAATAATATATAGCCTCTGCCCGCGACTCCCTCTGCGTGGAATAGTTACTTTAGGCTAACGCTAACACGCAGCGGAAGCTCTCGAGAGGAAAAAAAGCCCTGATTTTGAAACATTCTTCATTGGCGTTCCGCTTCTATTGTTCTTAGCGTGATGATATATATATATATAACCTTCCTCTATAGATGAGCTATATAACACTCAAAGAAATTTTCAGATCGGACCAGTAGTTCCTGAGATTACCCCCTACAACGTCACAAACCCACAAACTTTACCTCTTTATAATATTAATATAGATGACCTAGAAAAATCGTGACTCAATTGTCACGTTCCGCTTGAGCCGAGCGTGCAAACGAGAGCGCGGAACGAGCGATACGAGAGCCGCGATCGGCCTAAGCGTTCGGCTTCTGACGCGTACCAGTGGTTTCTTATGACGTTAATAATGTCACGTTATCACGTAAAATTATCGTCCGTTAACCGACATCACTGACGAGCAATTTTTTTTAGCATATTAACATATAATAAATAGCAGTGATACAAATTCACAGTCACAATACGGCTAATTATTTTTCACGTTACGTGAAAAATAACAGTGTAACGTGAAATATCCCATACGTTATTCAGTGTTCCCTTGATCTGTAACAGATGTTAAAATACATTAAGTAGTTTTTTTTTTTTTTCGATGTTCGTATATTGACTAAAGATTTAATAAAATTGTAAAGTATAAATCAACGCTACCTCAAATAAATGACTGCTAATTAGTATATTATAAAAGCTTTAAAACTTAAAATTAAAGGTGGAACAATAGTTTTTAGTCTCTAGATATATATATATGTGTTATTACAATAAAAAATAACGCTAATGATAAGTAACGAATTCGAAAATCGCAGGCACCGTTAGAATGGCGTACCCGTTACATTTTACATAATAATCGCATCTAATCTAGTTATAATTTTATTATCTATAGCCATTGATATACAAAAACCCAAGCTCATTATAAGTAATGTGTGCATTATTTTAGGATTTTTGCAGTCATTTCAATTTTTTTTAAACAACTTTAAATCATTAGGGGTAAAGTTGAATTTGCGAAATCATAAGTTTATCGCGTAACTCTATAATCACGTAGGTATATTGGGGTGTTTTTGCGGGACGGTTTTGAGCGCTACTTTCATTCGAGACTGTGCGTCTTGGGTCTTTATATGTCAATGACTATAGCATGTATAAAAGCTAGACTTTTATTTTAAATGTATTTTGTATGTGTGAGATTTATATCGGTCTATATGGTTTCGATAGATTTCTACTCTTAGTATTCTTTATGTAAATAACATATTAAGCTCATAGAAATATTTACTATTTATATAATATAATCACAGTTTAAAATCACCCCCACACACGTAGTAGATTTTATGATGTTAATTTGTAACATTTTAAAATAAATTGGTTGCGTACTATTTGGAGAATAGAGTTGTGGACATTAAATAGAAGAATGTCATTAATAATTTTTAATTTTAAAAATAAATCGACGTGTTTCGTGACGTCACTGCTTCCAAATACAATGAGAACGTATAATGTGTCCACAACCCTATTGTATGTTTAGGACGAGCGTCCACTACGATTCGATTTATCGCGTAGCGCAGCGACAAGGAACACAATACCATTGTACCGTGTCCTTTTCGTTGTGCGCTTCTAATTCAATGACGTCTGCATAAAGCCGGTTGTACACGAGCGAGACGCTATTGGGGACAGCGCTAAATGTAGATACTCGGTCTATCAATAAATACATACTTTTTAAATCCATTAATCGTGGAAAATTTGCTTATCCTCAAGTACCAAAGGCGGTTAGATCACTTATTTTATCTCACGTTAAAACAGCTACCGATTAAATGAACGAGTGTGTACATGCTCTAGGTATCCTTGCGAGTGCGAGACGGGGCGCGAACACAATGTTGCCACTCAGCGTCTGGTTACGCGTGTATAGCCGGTAAAAAACTGATCAGTGTAGACTATTAACGACATATTATGTCCGCAAGATGTCGCCCCCCAGTTACGCACGAATATTTCTGAACCGTGTTTTATGTCTTTACCGCTATCAAGTTAGAGTCCGATGAACGTAACGTAGAACATTTTTTTTTGTAGTTAACAGCTTTAAAGTTGTTGTTTCGTATGCTCGTTCTTGTTTTCTTTCGTGAAGCAAGTTCATTTACTCAATGTGCCTTAGGATATTATTAAAGCACACACTTATTTAATAAAATAAACATATGTGTTAAAAACATTGAATTACGAACACCAATTATAGTCGAGACCGTGAGTTAAAAAATTACAAAGGAGTTTGTTATCGAAGAAAAAGTTGTGTTACTGATGCGTGTTAAAATAACTGATCTATATAACGTTATAACAGAAGCACTTATAATAGTTCATTTTAAAAAAAGTAAACGAACAAAAAAAATTTAAAAATTACAAAGGAGTTTGTTATCGAAGAAAAAGTTGTGTCACTGAACAGAAGCACTTATAACAGTTCATTGTAAAAAAAGTAAACGAACAAAAAAAAAAACATAATGTATATCATCAGTGTGTACACCCGGGGGAAGTGAAATTTCTTTGGCTTATGAATTAAATTATATATACCAGATGACTGTTTAGACACTCGCAGTTTTCTAGGATATAAAATGTGATCACATTTAACATATAAAATAATAATATCAAAACAAATACTAATAAACAACAAAGAAAACCTAAGTTAAAGTATAAGACTTTCAAAAGTGTAGCCACAAACGTGGGTACAAATGATATTTTAACTAAATAGCTGTAGATACGTTACCTATATGATATTTTGACAAAACAAATGGTACGATAACGCACGTATACGTGAAGTAATATTGTAACGCCACACTGTCTTAAGATATAATAAAATAAAAAAAGTGATATGTTACTTAGAACACGGGCGGATTGACGGGGCAGCAGTCAGAAACAAGCTAACTAGCCAAGTTTTAACAAGGCGCTGTCGAAGCGCTTATGTCGTATCAACAGCTTTATAGTTATAATTGAGCGTGGCATAAAAGGATTCACACCAATAAAAAAAATCGTGAGATTACAGAACAAACGAACAGTGTGCATAGAGATATTATGTTGCTATAACGTTATAATAACAGCGCGATAATATTGATCTATGAAACATTTTTAGTCCGGTTAAAAGTATTTCAATTGATATTAAATTTCGTTACAAGTGCCTATCACTCGACCAGTTTTTTTATTGAGTGATATAGTAATACGATCTGATTTAATATTGTATTTACTCTCGATAACAGTCGCATAGATTTAAAGAAATAACGCTGCTACCAGCTGAATAATACAACGCATAACGCGCTACTTTAAAATAACTGTTATCGACATATATCCCTTTAATGAGGATGTATGCTCGTTTTCGTACTATTATATATATATACTAGCTGACCCGTGCAACTTCGTCTGCACTAAATAGGTTATTACCGGTTCCAATTTTATTTCGAAACGCTAAAAATCTTAAAAAACCTAAAACCCGATTGTAGCGTAACTTATCGGGCCCAATAGTGACTCGAAACTATACTATATATATATATTGGCAAGAAATGTCTTCCCGATATTCACTGGGTTGCTCCTTTGACCCTCACCGCCACGCCCCATTTACTATATATTATATATTTACCTAAATAAAACGTAATCTAATATACCTTTCTAACAGTGAAATAATTTTCAAAATAATCGATCAGTTATCGAGTGGGATGAAAAATTATGAATTACTAAAATGACTATTAAAAAATAGGGGTTGGTGTTAGAAGGGTGAAAATTTAGGGTTGTATGTATTTTTAATGCCTCATTATAATAAAATAAAAAAATAAATGTTAGGGGTGGACAACCCTTATCACTTAGGGGTATGAAAAATAGATAGTAGCCGATTCTCAGACCTACGGAATATGCATATAACATTTCATAAAAATCGGTCCAACCGTTTCAGAGGAGGATGGTAACTAACATTGTGACACGAGAATTTTATATATAAGAAGATTTTTTTTAATAGACTCCGAACGTTTTGCTACGTACGTTTAGCATTAAAATACGTTAAAGGATCGATCGTAAAGTGCATTTCATTTTGCACAACAAAATACTACCTTGTTGGGTTGTCAATAATCTATGTCTAAAATTTGTAGCTGTGTATTAAAAAAAACGCTTACGATTCTCTCAATAAGCAATATTTAATTACTGTGTATTATTGATGCAGTAAACTTAGTTACTATATTTAAATGTATGTATTTACAAATGATTGAATGAAACGAAAAATCGAGTAGTTTCTGGAATAAGAATATTTTTTTAACGAATATTAAAAAGAATTATTTATCGTTGTATTCATAAATAATGCGTGTCGTGAAAATGTTCTATTAAAAAAATGTTGCGCTAACTTTTTTATATGACGTCTGGCTACGGAGATAGTTCTGCCAGTGTCAAATGTGTCAGATTTACTTTTCTCGCAATAGTAACGGATTGTTACAACAAACGACTGAGTAAACGACATAGTAGTTGTATATTGTGTAATATGTTGGTCAATAAAAAAATATATATATTATTTATGATCCTTAACTGAGTGTTGAATGATGTGTTTATAGACACATGAGATTACCAACATTTTTTTTATTGATTCAACTGCCAGCTTATGAAAATAAACATCAAAGGATATTTTCAATTGTATATTTTTATATACCAGGTGACCGTTTAGACACTCGCAGTATTCTAGGATATGACACTTTAATGTCACATTCAACATATAAAATAATAATATCAAAACAAATAATAATAAACAACCAAGAAACCTAAGTTAAAGTTTGTTCTAAGACTTTCAAAAAAGTATAGCTACAAACGTATAAATAAAATACTAAACCAAAGTAAATGACAGGCAACGTTCCCGTTCAAATGAAAGTGAAATCACTCGAAGGTCATTGACACTGTGCTTTAACATAAACTTTCAAAAAAGTATAGCTACAAACGTGTAAATAAAATAATAAACCAAAGTAAATGACACGCAACGTTCTCGTTGGTCATTGACACTGTGCTTTAACATAAACGCGTCGAGGATTGTGTATCATTTTTGTATTTTTCTAGATAATTACTTCCAATATTAAGCACCTATTTTTTTTAATTAATTTAGAACGAGAATCGAGTGCGGTGTGTTCTCCAGAAATATTGCTACCGTCTAAACAGTCACCTGGTATAAAATGAAAACAATATTGTATTGCGCTCTTTTAACTATCTTTTATCTAGAAGTTTCATGTAAGTTACGTATATTTCTAGTAGTTGTGCGTACTCATATATTATAATACGGTTGGCAGCTCTGTGTATAGTCGAATCTATAATATTATTTGTGTGTGACTATTTAGTATAATCTGTTCGCAATGTAATATATTTTTCTTCAATATTTCAGTCTAAAGAACTAATTAGTGTTTGTTTGTTTCCTTTAAAACTATGCCTACAAGAAGGACTTTTGATATTTGTCAACAATAAAGGAAATCATAGAGATACAATATATTACTTAAAAACATTGACATATAAAAACCCGAGACGCACAGTCCCGAATAGAATGAGTGCCACAAAACCGTCCCGCAAAAACTCCACGACATGTATACGTGGTTATAGTTATGCGATAAACTGATGATTTTGCAAATTCAACCTTACCTGAATGATTTAAAATTGGTTTTACAAGGACGCAAGCGATTGAAATTACAGCATAATCCAAATTTATGCACTCATTTTTGTGTGCCGCCTGTGAGACGTTAAGTGTGCATCTCGGGTTTTTCTATATTAATGTCTCAAAAGCGTAAATTCTATTTCTACTCCTCAAAATTTGTCTTATTTAAAAAATAATTTGAATGAGGAATTGAGAAACTTTATCGTTTGCTACGGCAAACGAATTAAAAAATAAATAAAAATACAATTGTGTAACCCTCGTTAAACTACTAAATATATCTCCTATCTCGATTCTAATTTTGCATCTATCTCCCTCTTTAGTATATAGATTAGGTCAGGGATTCCCAAAGTGTACGTCGCGGTATTTGGAACGGCTTCTGTTTTCTTACCCGAAAATGTCTGGTAAAACGGGAACTTGTATACGCGAAACATTCATATATACCAGGTTAAAGGTTAGACACTCGCAGTATTCTAGGATATGACACTTCATGTTCACATTTTACACATAAAATAATAATATGAAAACAAATACTAATAGACAACAAAGAGAACCTTAGGTAAAGTTTGTTATAGGAATATCAAAAGTATGGATAATGACTTAAATAAACCCAGGTCGAATGACCGGTGATAAAACCTGCGAGTAGCGACCCGGAGTTAATAACTTTCGATAATAAAACGGACAATAAACCCCTTTGCTTGTTCAAACTTCGAAAAATTATCCTTTAGTTGATTGGTTTCATTTTCACTTCACCCGACGGTCATTGACACTGTGCTTTAACATAGACGCGTAGAGGTTTGAGTATAATTTTTGTATGTATCTAGATAATTAGATCCAATATTAAGCACCTATTTTTTTAATTGATTTAGAATGAGAATCAAGTGTAGACTGTCCTCCATAAATATTGCTACTATTTAAACATTCACCTGGTACATACTTAAGTGACTCTCAGTTTTGTGAGATTTTTACAGGTATTTAGATTAGCGGATACAGTACTTAGGCCGTGAACGGAACTAGTTTGGGAACCTCTGGATAAGTTAGTCGATTACTTCGCGCGTCAATCATAATGGAGAGACAAGGCCGCATGCTTAGGTTTACAGGACTCGGTTGTTATTAATATTTGATATACCAAGATTTGAAAGGACCAAAGTATATTATGACATAATATTATTTATTATTTTCTCACATATAGTTGAGGCGTTCGCTTGGCTGTCTGGAAACGATTATTTTTTTTTTCTTCAACGAAATATTTGCGAATTAGGTAAAGACATTCATTTAGATTATTCTAATAGGGTAGTAGGACTCTTCAATTCTAGTCTTTAAGTTACGTTTATTTAAATTTTAAGGTCTAAGTCGGTATTGTAATAAGGTGGTTTGGAAATGTATGCTTTTCTGGAATATAAACGAAATAAAATTAATAAAAACAAAAAAAAACTGTGATAACTTTTATTGATTGGAATATGTTTTTTTTAGTTATACTTCCTATAGTTTGTTAAACGTAGCTTTTTTTATTGATGAAGCCATTTTTAAAATCTTCTGTAGTTCCAGATATTTTACCTGCTGCAATCAAACATACTTTACCTATTTATAATTCTATGTATTCCACAGAAGCTGTGGTAAAAGTAGCAGATTTGGGTCAGTCGGTTTTCTTTATAGACGAAACAAATTTGCAATAGACGCGCGTCTTGATAAAAATTCACACGAAAACGCATTGTTGATTGGCGATTTTATTTAATGTATTTGCGTTAAAATAAACGCATCACAAGTTTTAATTTTAAGGTCTAAGTCGGTATTGTAATAAGGTGGTTTGGAAATGTATGCTTTTCTGGAATATAAACGAAATAAAATTAATAAAAACAAAAAAAAACTGTGATAACTTTTATTGATTGGAATATGTTTTTTTTAGTTATACTTCCTATAGTTTGTTAAACGTAGCTTTTTTTATTGATGAAGCCATTTTTAAAATCTTCTGTAGTTCCAGATATTTTACCTGCTGCAATCAAACATACTTTACCTATTTATTTATAATTGTCTGTATTCCACAGAAGCTGTGGTAAATGTAGCAGATTTGGGTCAGTCGGTTTTCTTTATAGACGAAACTAATTTGCAATAGACGCGCGTCTTGATAAAAATTCACACGAAAACGCATTGTTGATTGGCGATTTTATTTAATGTATTTGCGTTAAAATAAACGCATCACAAGTTTTTTTTGTGACCGGCCGGCTACGTTTTGAACATGAAAGCAAGAGGTTTTTTTTAACGCCAAAGAGCAGTAAACCCAGTAGGCCCACCTCACGGTAGATGGTTACAGTTGTTCTACGACACCAACGGGCACACTGGTACTTAAGTTTTGGTTACGAATTTTTTTTTATATCATAGTCTGCAAACAAACGAATGTTAAGTGATCACCACCGTCTATAGAAGCTTGCAACACCGGGGAGTCGCAAATGCGTTGCCTGCCTGTTTTGTGGGGAGTGGGGAGAGGGAGGGGAGGTGGGCATCCGGCGCTCTCACTGACCGAACTAAACGTAACAATGCAAGCACTGTTACTTCACGTCAGTGTTTCTGTGAGAGGGTGGTACTACACCGGGAGAGCCGACCCATTGATTATTGTATATTTAGTAAACATTTTTTATATATACAAATATCTTTATTTACTAAAGCATTTTACATAAAGCCTTAACTATGGCCCCAAACTAGGCAATGCCTGTCTCATGGAAGCCTAATGCCTGATTACAAATTGTCTTTAATAGATGGTGGCGCGTATTGGTTTATAATATTTAGAGGAATTTAAATTACATTTTAAGAATTAAAGTTAAGTCAAAGAAGAAACAAAGATCATATAATAACTAAATAAATGTTAAGGTGTGAAAGAGGGTGTGTGAAGTTATGATGAGTGTAAAAGTGAGTGTACGTGTCTGCACTCGTATCATAGATATGTATAATTATCGGAATGCTTATAGAGTAATTAAGTAAATTTTCGGTCTGTTCATAGTAAATAATATGAAGCCATCGTTTGGTGGCAGTTTTCACATGGTAACGTGAGCAACGTATGAAATTGTAGTCGTCCACGATTTTAGCAACTTTATTGTACACATATGGACTAAGAAATAAGGATGACTTACAGTCAGTTGCAAGAAAACTGTCATTAAGTGCTCATTTGTTAATGTTCCATTAAAATTAATACTGTCATTAATTTAATGACTGTTGCGTAATGTTTTCTCCAGTCCCATTAAGTTTTCATTAACAAATGAAATCATTAATGAGAAAGAGTGACTGATTTTAAAATGAATGAATGAATTGCGTTTTGTTCTGTACATTTTTGCAAGTGTGTCTTGCTGTTCTATTCAAACAAAACGCATGGTGGGCATCCGGCGCTCTCACTGACCGAACTAAACGTAACAATGCAAGCACTGTTACTTCACGTCAGTGTTTCTGTGAGAGGGTGGTACTACACCGGGAGAGCCGACCCATTGATTATTGTATATTTAGTAAACATTTTTTATATATACAAATATCTTTATTTACTAAAGCATTTTACATAAAGCATTAACTATGGCCCCAAACTAGGCAATGCCTGTCTCATGGAAGCCTAATGCCTGATTACAAATTGCCTTTAATAGATGGTGGCGCGTATTTGTTTATAATATTTAGAGGAATTTAAATTACATTTTAAGAATTAAAGTTAAGTGAAAGAAGAAACAAAGATCATATAATAACTAAATAAATGTTAAGGTGTGAAAGAGGGTGTGTGAAGTTATGATGAGTGTAAAAGTGACTGTACGTGTCTGCACTCGTATCATAGATATGTATAATTTTCGGAATGCTAATAGAGTTAATTAAGTAAATTTTCCGTCTGTTCATAGGAAATACTATGAAACCATCGTTTAGTGGCAGTTTTCACATGGTAGCGTGAGCAACGTATGAAGTTGTAGTCGTCCACGATTTTAGCAACTTTATTGTACACATATGGATTAAGAAATCTAGGCATTAGGCAAAGGATGACTTAGCAGCTGGAATAGGCGCGTTAAATATGCGTTTCTGTAGCAAAGTGTTAAGATTATCAACTCTTGTTATCTGCGCGTGCATCATAATAGTGGTTATTAATATAAATAGCTTACCACCACCACCATAACCATTTTAACAAATTGTCATGTATATTGAAGTTATCAGAGTTTATTATTCTTAATCTGATGAGTACAGAATTTTAATTTACATGCTGTCAGAGGATTTTGAAGGTAATTTTTTTCCATACATACATATAATAAGAATGTTAGACTAAGGTGTCTGTACTTTTGAAATTTTTGTGTGCAAAAAATTTGTTGCATGTATGTCGAGTAATAAGTGAGAAAATATATAACTTTTGAATGAGTTAATTGTTCGAAAAATGATATCAGATCTCTTTTTTGTGCGTTCAATTCTCTACAAAAATATTCGATGGAAATTGCAGGGCAAATTATGGTTCATTAGTTACAAAAGTCTGAAAAAATAAAACATTTTTACCTGTGCAATTCTTACGGGAAATCGAAAAATGCGATGCGGGGACAACCTTAATATTAAGGGCTCATATTTTCAAAGGCCTTTTTTTTAAAAAAAAACCCCATGGTACCTTCTTACACCTTTTGGCCGGAGGAGCAGGGACTGTCTAATCGACACTACATCTGCTCCTCCAACAGGTATCAGGTATTCAGAGGCCTACTTTGGCATCTAAACGAAACTTATGAGCCTGGTTCCGAGATTAAACTCCCTAATCCAGACACACCGACACCTGTGTCTACTACACCGATGTGACTAATGACGCGGTTAGTAGGTCTATCCATTAGGCTATGGACGCCCCGACGCGGGACATTGTGGATTATAATGGTGGTAGAGCCACGCTGAAACTATTACTGGTTTCAGCATGAATGGGTCGGCTCGCCCGGGGTACTACCACCCTCTTATAGAAAACCAACGTGAAGTAACAGTGCTTGAATTGTTGCGTTTCGTTCGGTCAGTGAGAGCGCCGGAGGCCGACCTCCCCTCCCCTCTCCTCCTCCCTAAACCCCAAAGGGTGGCAACGCACTTGCGACTCCTCTGATGTTGTTAGTGTCCATGGACGGTGGTGATCACTTAACAGCAGGTGACCCACTTATGTGACGTGTTCGTTTGCCACTTATGACATAAAAAAAATATATATATATAACCTAAAGGTGGCCATAAAGTATCAAAACGTAATAACGCCATTACAAAATCCGGCCTAAAATACTTAATTGTTAAATAAAAATAAATATATAAAAAACACACACACACAATTGTTGCTCACAGATACGATTTTTGAGGTATACGATAAAGTAGCTGTTTAATATCACCCTAATAATTGAAATAAATATAAAGAAACTCACTTTTAACGTCTTTTACAGGTCTCCTCCGCTACAAGGTCGACTTCCAGTCGATGCAGCTCGAGGACGAGGAAGTCGACAACCTGTACGACATCGACGACTATTAATCGCAGACAGCGGCAGACCTGCGACAAAAAAATCGCAAACATTGTTTTTGTACCGTGTTACTGACTGGTCACGTCTGAGGGACCTCCACCTATTCGACCACGCACTTTAATTGTATTGTGATCATCGTACATTGTTGATTTGTGTATTGTATTGTGCAATAAGCCGGGGTCTAGCAAAAATACTCCTATCGACCTCCGCTAAGATAATTATTAAATTATACTCAAATGTATTGTTAATCAATTTTGTTATAAAAAAACGTATAAAATAAAATATTAGATGTAATAAATAACGTTTTTAAAATGTAGAAAAGATTATCACAGTTAATCGTTATATTTTATAGCGGATGTGTTATTTTGAAACGTATGAAAAAATTGTGACGTCACTTCGTTAGCTATTTTTCACGCGATTTTTAGTTTTGAACGTGCTGTAAATAAGTCGTATTTTAAAAGTCTTGTATTTTGTTCCGTTGAACGCCACGTAATGAAGTAAGATAAACCATAAAGAGGTTTTTATTAATCTTTCCGTGAATAAAAAACAATACCAATGACCACCATTAAACGAAAATACTAGAAGGTTGCTAAGTTATGATTAAAAAAAATACTATTCGCAAAATAATATATAATAATTAGATAAATTAAAAAAAAATAGCCTTACGTTCTTGACCTAGTCAAGGAAAAGAATCTAGACTGATATAAATATGTAATTTTGGTGGTATATAAGGGAAAAGAAATAATAGGTAATTAACGCAACAATAATAATATAATGTGCTATTTTAATGTTACAATTATTGGCTGTATGGGACAGGTCTCTTTGCCTATGTTTGTATAAATAGAAAAAAAAAGATCAGCAACACGGTACAGATTAACAAGTGAAAAGGAAGTATTATCTAGAAACTATGCTTTGGGATCTTGTCGTTAAGTGCTATGCACACACCAACGTCAATAAATACAACGCCATGACGACGTTGGTGTATTCTGAGCACGCATGTCGAATAATAATGGTAAAGAACTGATTAATATTTAATAGGCAAGATCTCATATGAATTTCATCATGTCCCACGCGTACTATAGCGAGCTATGCGATGTCTATACTATTTAACACTTTTATTACACTTTACCATGGAATGCAATGTTTGTTTATCGATCCACTTTACAAGATCGCAACACGTTACATACTAGACAATTGTTTTTTTGTTTTCTATTTCACGTTTATTGGTACGGTGTAGGAGGGGGAAATATTTTACTCGCCCTTCCCGAGATCTTGAGCCACCTTACCATCATCGTTCTCTCTTGAGATCCTGTGTCCTCAAACTGTTGTGGCAGGGGGTAGATACGTTGCTTTTTACGTTTCATCTAGCCCCGAGTAAGTCTAATCATATTAGCGTCCTGTAGTGATCTAAACCAGGTCTTCTTAGGTCGAGCACGGAGAATCCCAGTCAAATGCCTGTTATTAATTATTATCACAAGTACATTTGAATACTTTTTCTGGTTTCTTTTAAAATTTTGGGGTATTATTATCATCTCAAAATCATAAATAGCGACACGTATACACAATTTATCTCGCACGTCACCCACCACAAGTCTTCTCTCTTCTACAAGTAAATATGCTCATTTGAAATATGATAGTATAGCTCGACGTCGTGGGACATTTACGTAGCGGTGCTTATATCTCATTTTATATCCCAAGGACACTGACATATAAGACCCAAGACACACAGTCTCGAATGAAAGTAGCGCTCAAAACTGGCCGCAAAAAAACTACCAATATACATACATGGTTATAGTTTGCGATAAACTTAAGATTATGCAAATACAACGTTATCTGAATAATTTAAAGTTACAAGGACGCATAATCCAAAATTATGCACTCATTTTTGTGTGCCGTCTGCGAGACGTTGTGTGCATCCTTGGTTTTTGTATATCAATACGTAAGATTTTTTTTGTCGCTAACGTATAGCATCGCTTCGCATTCTCCACGTGGGACGTTGGATTATCCAGATATATGACAACGATGTATTTTATTCCCTTCAAACTGTATGTATTTAGATATAAACAAATTTATATGTTGTTTCATTGTAACAATAAAAAGGTGGTTCATGGCTTCATTGTGTTTTTATTGACGGGAAACCGTCTGTCTATTCGTGAAATGTTCTTGTCGTGGATAATACAGTACTCGTCGGTTAATCTTTTGGTCCGCTTTAAATATAGCTTAATGAAGAAATAAGCTATGAATGTGTCGGCTCACACGCGTTACTACTACCCGACACACAGAAACACCCACTTGAACTAACAGTGCACGCATTGCCAAGACACACAGTCTCGAATGAAAGTAGCGCTCAAAACTGGCCGCAATAAACCCCCAATATACATAAATGGTTATAGTTTGCGATAGACTTATGATAATGCAAATACAACCTTATCTGAATAATTTAAAGTTGTTTTTACAAGGACGCATAATCCAAAATTATGCACTCATTTTTGTGTGCCGCCTGCGAGACGTTGTGTGCATCTTGGGTTTTTGTATATCAATGCCTAAGATTTTTTTTATCGCTAACGTATAGCATCGCTTCGCATTCTCCACGTGGGACGTTGGATTATCCAGATATATGACAACGATGTATTTATTCCCTTCAAACTGTATGTATTTAGATATAAACAAATTTATATGTTGTTTCATTGTAACAATAAAAAGGTGGTTCATGGCTTCATTGTGTTTTTATTGACGGGAAACCGTCTGTCTATTCGTGAAATGTTCTTGTAGATAATACAGTACTCGTCGGTCAATCTTTTGGTCCGCTTTTAATATAGCTTAATGAAGAAATAAAAAAGAATAAATAAATAAAGAAGCTATGAATGTGTCGGCTCACACGCGATACTACTACCCGACACACAGAAACGCCCACTTGAACTAACAGTGCACGCAAACGTTTCGTTCGATCAGTGACAGCGCCGGAGGCCCACTTCCTCTCCCTTCTCCCTCCCCAATACGCTGGCAACGCACTTGCGATTCCCTTGGTGTTGCTAGTATCTATTTAATTCTATTATAGTCTCAGAAAGTTAACATACATGGGGTAACCTCTGCGGGATCGCTAACTAGACTTGGTGTCCCGCAGGGCTACATTTTAGGGCCGTTTCTGTTCTTAATATACATAAACGATCTACCGCTAGTGGTTAATAACTCTGCTGACATGGTGCTTTTTGCAGACGATACTTCTCTAATATTTAAAGTGAAAAGGATAGATTCAGAGGTTGGGCATCTGAATAATACTTTAAGTGAAATTTGTCATTGGTTTTCGTTAAATAACCTATTGCTAAATGCAGATAAAACGAAATGTATAAGATTTACATTACCAAATGTTAGACAGGTTGATAGTAGAATCAAGATCGAAGGGAATTTAGTAGGGTTAGTTGACAATACTGTATTCTTGGGAATTACACTAGATTCTAAATTACAATGGGGCCCTCACATTAAAAAACTGGCGAGCAGATTAAGTTTCGCTGCATTCGCAATACGTAAGATTCGCCAGCCTACAGATATTGCCACTGCTAGGTTAGTCTACTTCACTTACTTCCATAGCTTAATGTCTTATGGCATTCTGCTATGGGGTACGGCTGCTGAGGTAGACACGATATTTTTATTACAAAAACGGGCAGTTCGGGCAATATATAACATGGGACCTCGCGAATCATTAAAAACGAAATTCCAGGAATGTATCTTAACTCTGCCCTCCCAATACAGTCTTGATAATTTAATGTATGTCCGGAAAAACTTTAAGAAACTGAATTTAGTTAAAGACCGGCATAATCTAAATACTAGAAACTGTAATAAACTGGTGGTCCCATGTTTCAGACTTAGCAAAACCAGTAATAGTTTTTTAGGTAATAGTGTTAGGTTCTACAATAAAGTCCCAAAGCATGTTACCGATTTGCCGGACTGTAAATTTAAGCGCCATGTCAAACGGGTTTTAGTTTCAAAAGGATATTATAGAGTGGATCAGTATGTGAATGATAATGATGTCTGGAATCCAGTCAGGCTGTAAAACCCTACCACCCCGCTTTCGCCATTGCCTCGTTCGTTATTCAGCAGGGTGCACCACGTGCAGGTGAGGTTGGCTTGGGTGTCTCAAGTCTTAGATGTTATTTGACACCCCTTGCACCCCAACGTAACGTATAATCAGAGAACCCAAGATATCCTTGTTAATATATAATACTCTGGTAAGAGGTATCTTGGAATATTGTACTCCTGTCTGGAATCCAACCTACCAGGTGCACTCAAACAGAACGGAACAAGTACAAAAACGTTTCTTATACCATCTCACGTTCATTAGTAACAAACGCAACGCTTTACAGTCATATCAATCACGTTTAGCTCATTATAATTTACAAACATTGCAATCCCTTAGAACCATATTGGATTTGTCTTTCCTATTTAAGATTCTGAATAGCCATATTGACAGTTCATTTTTATTAGGACAAATATGTATCTCAGTACCACGTAACAATAGTCGTTTGGTGAATCGAAAGACATTCTTCCTACCCAAGTATTCGACAAACGTTGGACAACAACTGCATCGACGTCAACAGAAATGATCATCTATTGTAACCAGTTTTGTGAAATAAATAAAAAAAATCTATAAATATACTAACAATGTAAATCTAACGTGTTTGTGCATTTTTAATTATCGTGAAAAAAATTGTTGCAGGTGTCTAGAAATAAGTAATAGAATACATTTCAATCATTTAAAAAAATGTCTCTCTGTCTGTCTGTTTGTATCACACCCAAAACGTATGTTCGAGAATAATTTAGTTTCGTTAAAATCGGTTCACTCTATCAAAAGTTATTGTAATTTTAATGACAGCACGACTTAAGTACGAGAGAAAGTAAACAAGTAAATGGACTTAAAACATTCAGGTGATTTTATTAGTCACTGGTTTTTTACATTAGTTTACACGCGGACGGAGTCGCGGCCACAGCCAGTAATAAATATAAAACTGTCATAAGAAGGTTACAATTAAGGAGTTGTTTGGACTTATACCTGCCGCTAATTTCCACCATCGTACTACCCGCCAAAAAATAAAATTTCATCCACACCACCTGGATGAGTGGAGGTTTTCAAGGTCGTTTCTGCCTCGTACTTCGACCTTGTGGAATCGACTCCCAGCGGCGGTATTTCCAAACAATTATGAAATGCAAACTTTTAAGAAACGAGCGTATACTTCTATAAAAGGCCGGCAACGCACTTGTGACTCCCCTGGTGTTGCTAGTGTCTATGGACGGCGGTGATCACTTACCATCGGGTGAACCGTCTGTTCGTTTGCCTCTTATAATATAAAAAAAATAGTGTATAAGAAGTAATTAAGAAAAAACTATACACACGCCATAGAAGTCAAATTTTCAAAATGAAAGCGAGGTCTCATATCTCACTGTTCTCCAATACCCGAAGGCAAGCGAGACACTGCTCCCACTCTACCCGACACAGTGTTTACTTCCACCACTGCATTATCACACAAAATGATTCATCGTGCTCAGCAGCCAGTTAGAGGCCCACTTCAGAGCCATAGGCCTCTTCCCGAAGGAAGGTATGGACATAGCGATTCCACGCTCTATGAAATCCACAGTTCTATATTTTTCCCACATACAGTACTACAAGAACATTTCTCAGGTTCAGGTTTCCTCACGGTGTTTTCCTTCACCGTCAGCCGATACTGTTACCAATTTAACGTTAGTAAATGTACGCGAATTCCGAAGAATTCGTTGGTTCATGCCGGGCTTCGAACCTACGGGCATCAGATCGATATTCCACCGGTCAAATCTCGAGCCCTAAGGTTGCGGATCAGAAGTCTCACCTAAAAAAAGTTACTGGACTATGCCTGATGGTAAACACAGTACAATCCAAAAACAATGGCGACCACCGAGATACACTATTCATCGCCGGTCGCCGCTGTCATGCCGGCCTGCGAAAAGCTGGATATGCACAGGCTGATACCGAAACGCGAGCCGCAGAAGCGAATCACTACGGCGGGCTTTTTTCCCATATACATGGTGGTTGCGACCCAGTCGGACTGTAAAACCCTACAACTTTTTTCTAGAACATCTCATAATTAAGGCAGCGTTCGTAAGAAACGTTTTCGTTCGACCATTTTTCTCCGACTCCCCAGATATTACAACACCCTACAACCTCACAAACTTTACCTCTTTATAATATTAGTATAGATTATAGATAATACAATTAGTTAGTAGCTTCTGACCGCGACTTCGCACGCGAGGAATAGTTATTTTGGGCTAAGACGCAGCGGAAGCTCTCAAAAGGAAAAAATACCCCGATTTTAAAACATATTTCATTGTTGCTCCTATCCTATTTGTCTTAGCGTGGTGATATGACACTCACAAAAACGTGGCTTTATACTGGTAAAAGAATTTTCAAAATCAGTTTAATAGTTCCTGAGATTACCCCCTACAACGTCCCAAACTTTACCTCTTTATAATATTAGTATATAGATTATAGCCCCT
>MU160259.1:61310-82040 GCA_015888305.1 Antheraea pernyi
GAATGAGCTATATAACACTGAAAGAATTATTCAAATCGGACCAGTAGTTCCTGAGATTACCCCTTACAACGTCACAAATTCACAACGTCACAAACTTTACCTCTTTATAATATTAGTATAGATAAACGGGACCATAACCATGCTCTGATTTGGTTGTTTCAATGTTTGTCCTTCCCGAACCAAAAGTTTGTTTAAATTATAAATTTATCTCCCGCCGAAAAAATACCGCTCAAGAAGTTGTCACGTCAAAAAAGCATACGAGGTACCAGTGTACAACCAACTGTACGACTATGTAAGTACAATCGAAAAAGTCCGCATCCCCGTGCTGCCGCTCGGGCCTCTAACAAAACAAACCGATGATGGGATGTGAAAAACAAAAAAAAACACGTAAAGGTCGCCCAACGAAAAAATCTACGAAATGACGCAACCGACTACAGTTTCAACTCGAAAGTCTTTATTTAATTTTTTACTCGGCACCGTTTCAGGGCCGTCTGACACGTTTTTTTCTAACGCTCGTTTGGTTAGAGTCGTTTTGATTATATTTGGGAAATGTATAATTGATGTAGTTAAGTTTCAGTTAGTGGCGGATTTACAGTAGGCTAGTAGGAGCCTAAGGGTGGCAAATTTGGGGCTAAATCTTTTTTGTGTCTTACAGAAATTGAAAAAGTGTGTGTGTACGTACACGCGTTAGAAGTTATACCTCTTTAGCGTAACAAGATAAAAATCTTTTCAAACTTTTACCTTTCGCCTTATTCTACGTTTGTAGAAAAAACGACACTAACAATAGAAAAAAGGTATTTAATACATTGAAAGTTTTAATACAAAGAAATACATACAACAAATACAAAGAAACAAAATGTTGACTATAGCTAACTTCAGGGTGTCCGTTTTTCGTGACGGTGTGCGCGCGCATCGTAAAAATTTACTCTCATCGTTTTTCCCTAACGCGCCAAAAGAAGTATAACTTCAAAAATAAACTCATCCTTACCTATATTATAGTTTATAAGTAACCTTAATGTTACGTGCTATACCAGCTGAAGTGTGACCAGCGTCGCCAGGCGTCCCGATTTTGGCGGGACGTACCGATTTTTAAATCAAAATTAATTGTTCCGCGCGGGACATGCTCTGTCCCGCTTTCGGGGATAATTCGATCGTGCGTGCATTTTGATTTCTGTTTTATTTATTTATTCAGAAGGCGAATAAGGCTCAACTATTTAACGACAGGGTAAATCTGATTTAAAATGTATTTAAAATAAATTTTCAATGCCTATTTTTGCTATCTATTGTCACTTAAACGTAATCTTAACTCAAATAAAAAGATAAATATTCAAATACTTTTGATAATGTATGTTTTTTTTACTATGTCCCGCTTTCGATGAAAGTTTCAAAATCCGGACATGGCAAAAAAAATCTTTTTTTTTTATGTCATAGGTGGCAAACGAACAGGTGGGTCACCTGCTGTTAAGTGATCACCACCGTCCATGGACACTAACAACACCAGAGGAGTCGCAAGTGCGTTGCCATCTTTTGGAGAGAAGGGTTAGGGGAGGGAAAGGGAGAGGAAAGAGGAGAGGGGAAGGGAGGTGGGTCTCCGGCGCTCTCACTGACCGAACGAAACGCAACAATGCAAGCACTGTTAATTCACGTCGGTTTTCTATGAGAGGGTGGTATTACCCCGGACGAGCCGGCCCATTCATGCTGAAACCAGTAATAGCTTCAGCGTGGCTCTACCGCCTGTCAACGCTGGGTTATGACATAACCTAAAAATTAAATTAAATCAATACATTTTCATTATATTACAGTTACTAAATATATTATATGTTAGTAATTAATAAAGAATGGGTTTAAGTAAAACAAATTTTTGTGCATTTTATTGGACGTAAAAAAACAAATACTCAAGTTTTGATTATCATACTCATACATATAGGACTCTCTTCAAATTCTTTTTCTCATTGTTCTATACATTATTTAATGAAATTATTAGTTAAGAATATTATTTTTATAAATGAAACTTAATTTCCACCCTCGACTTCGTCCCACAGCCGTGGCTGGAGGGAGGCAATGTGAGGCTATGCCCTACATTGAAATCATAATGCCTTACCTTATAAATACCAAAAACTAAGATAAATTATAATTAAATTGTTTGTCCATAGCTTGAGATAAAAAAAATAATTGTAGCGATAGGTATCTTAACTTTTCCGAACATATCATAGTTTGTGACATCGAGGGCAGATCAATTATGTTAATTTTTTTACTTCCGCCCTACCTATAACTAATGCTGCCCTACCTCGAATTCGACCCTAGCTACAGTCCTGCTTCGTCCGCGTGGTTAAGCTAACGCTAACTTTAACTCGCGACTTCATTTACGTAGACGGTAAAAAAATATATTGTAGGTGGTAGAGCCACGCTGAAACTATTACTGGTGTCAGCATGAATGGGTCGGCTCGCCCGGGGTACTACCACCCTCTCACAGAACACCGAGGTGAAGTAACAGTACTTGCATTGTTGCATTTCGTTCGGTCAGTGAGAGCGCCGGAGACTCACCTCCCCTCTCTCCTCCTCCCCCCCAACACAGGCTTGCAACGCACTTGCGATTCCCCTGGTGTTGCAAGTGTCTATGGACGGTGGTGATCACTTAACATCAGGTGACCCACATGTTTCTTTGCTCTCTATTATGTAAATATGAGCCGTCGCAGGACGCCTGACAGATGTGAAGTATCGAAATTAATAAATAAATATACTGAAAACAAAAGAGAGATAGCGCACAGCAGCTTGTGCATGGCATCGCGTCGCCACGTGTCACACACGGCCTGTATCGGGTTTACCCTCGTCTATAGATGTTTGATATCAAAAAATGATTTAGTATAATATTGATTAAATCAATGATCGAATTTGATGTATTTCGATACCCTAACTCGAATGAGTTGGATAATAAAAAAATTATTAAAGAACTATCCCATTTATACCGGCATCAAAAACTAGTGACGTCGATTAAAACAAAGCTCAAAGAATTATAATTGATCTATAAAATTGAAGCGGTCTGCGCGGAGTTCCGCGACGCGATGCTTGCGCTTACGTAAAAACGTACTATCCATCACTGAATTATAAATAACTAGAAAAGATAATTTAACATACACGGTGACGTTGCTTCTTCATTTGAACCAATCATAGGTTCTGACACACTTATTCTCCTTAGCAGTTAGCTCAAAATAATAAAGCTAAGTGCAATGACTGGTGCCAAAAGCTACAATGGGCGAGCCGGAGTTAATAACTTTCGATATTAAAGAGGACAATAAACCCTTTTGTTTTGTTCCTGACCCGACGGTCGTTGATACTGTGCTTTAACATAAACGCGTCGAGGATTCTGTATAATTTTTGTGTGTTTCTAGATAATTAGGTCCAATATTAAGCACCTATTTTTTCATTGATTTAGAACGACAATCGAGTGTAGAGTGTCCTTCATAAATATTGCTACTATCTAAACATTCACCTGGTATATACTTACGTGAATCTCAGTTTTGTGAGGATTTTATAGGTCATTAAGATTATTTTAATAGGGTAGTAGGACTCTGCAATTCTAGTCTTTAAGTTACGTTTATTTACGTTAACAACTTTCGATAGTAAAACGGGCGATAAACCGTTTTGTTTTGTTCCTGGCGTTCCCTTTCAAATGAAAGTGAAATCACCCCACGGTCATTGACACTGTACTTTAACATATACGTGTAGAGGATTATGTATAATTCTTGTACTTTTCTAGATAATTAGGTCAAATGTTAAGCACCTACTTTTTTAAATGATTTAGAACCAGAATCGAGTGCAGATTATCATCCAGAAATATTGCTACTGTCTAAACAGTCATCTGGTATAATTGTTAAGCATATCACGATCACTTGCCAGCTTTGCTGAAGTTACAAAGGATTTGGAAAGTACCAGATTCATAGCTACGTATGTTCTTCTAAGATTTTATTGGGTATGGTGTTTGTGTAGATGCGTCCGTGAGAACAAATACACGTAGAACAGGAAGGAGTGAAGAGGGTACCGAAATAGCTGATAACCATGATCCTCCAATCAAATGGCCCCATTGTGAAATATAATTTGGTAGGTGTGCGTGGGGGGAGCAGCGCCGCATTCCGGCGGACTTATCGCTGCCGATCTTATCTTATGGCCGAAACCACGCTCGGCAGCAAACAGGCTTGGCGAGCGATGACCTCCTTCTGCGAGGAGGTCATCTCGCAGAAGGAGGAGGCAGAGAGGACCCGCGAGGCAGACCCTCAAAGTGGCACTCTCCGCCAAAGGAGGAAAGGCGGGAGGAGGCGGCACTTTGCCCAACTCCTCCCGCCACTGTAGCCGGACCTGAGGGGCACGCGCACGCGCACCTCGGCTTGGGCTGTTACCTGGAAAAGTCGCGTCTGACCTAGCTAGCTATTGTAAGCTATTCATACATGTATTCATTTGTGAACCATTCAATCGAAATTGCATGATTCACAAATGCATACGTGTATATCGGAATGAAAAGAAGTTTTCACTTCAAAAATGTGGTTCAAGCTCCACAAAGCACAATATAGCCAACAAACTCACGCTGTCGCTTCCATTGATTATAAATAAACAGTAATTCAATGGCGTCCGTCCGGTTTTTGTCGCTATCGTTTTTAAAACGTGTATTTTTTTTTTCGTTTGTAGGTATTCAATACCGTAAGTTTAGATGACGTAAGTTCGGGCCAAATTTAGAAAGCAACATTATTTTGTGAACGCTATTTTTAGCTCGCAGTTCATAATTAATAGGTGATCCGAGCACACGAGCAGCGCGGGAAAACCGGTTGTTGTTTTTTTTAAGGTTACCGATAAATTTAGACGTTTTATTTGGTTAAATCCAATATACAGTATGAATAAAGCTGGAGGGTTTGTTTGTTTGAACGCGCTAATCTCAGGAACTACTGGTACGATCTGAAAAATTCTTTCAGTGTTAGATAGCTCATTTATGCTTTGTAGCATAGTACTTGCATTGTTGCGATTTGTTCGGTCAGTGAGGGCACCGGAAAACCCCCTCCGCCTTCCCCACTCTTCCTCCCCCAAACACAGGATGGCAACGCACTTGCGACTCTTCTGGTTTTGCAAGTGTCTGTGGACGGTGGTGATCACTTAACATCAGGGACCCACCGGTTCGTTTGCGTCTTATTATATATTTAAAAAAAATAGGCTATATTCGTTAAACTGTTTATAGATGGAACGTCAGTATATCTGAAGAAACGACACAAAATATTGTAAGTTATAATTTTTTTACTTCCGCCCTACCTATAACTAATGCTGCCCTACCTCGAATTCGATTCTAGCTACAGTCCTGCTTCGTCCGCGTGGTTGGGCTATCGTTAACTTTAACACGCGACTTCATTTACGTAGACGGTAAAAATATATTTTGTAGGTGGGAGAGCCACGCTGAAACTATTACTGGTGTCAGCATAAATGGGTCGGCTCGTCCGGGGTACTACCACCCTCTCATAGAACACCGAGGTGAAGTAACAGTACTTGCATTGTTGCGTTTCGTCTCGAGATTTCAACCCAGGACGCCTTGTCCTGGATCGTGACGGGCGGAGGTGGGCGGGGCTTCTTACCCGAGGCTACAAAACCCGCAGCGTCGGGTGAGGCCAGACTGTCGGGGATGGCGGCCTTAGGGGCCTTTTTGGGTGTTTTAGCGTCCCTTGGAGGGGGGCGCTTGCTTGAGGGCAGATGGCCCTCACTATCGGAGGAGTTAGCGGGGGTGTGATCCCGCTTTTTGCCTCGCGTGACGGTGATAAAGTCGCCGTCCGTGGAGGGAGCTGGGTCCAGCTCCATAAAGGAGCCTTCCCCGACTGGGGTGGGGGTGGCTGCCTTGTCGGCAGAGGTCGGGCTCTCCTGCGAGAGCATGGAGAAGGAGTTCTTCATAGTGAAGCTGGGATTTTTAAGGACTCTGGGCGTGGGACCGCCTTTGGCATGATTGCGGACCTCGAGGTAGAACCGGTCATACTCGGCGAGCAGATCCGGGCACATACCCGAGACGAATCCGCGGAAGGCCGCAAGCTCTTGCTTGTGGGAAATTGACATAGGAGCGGAGCACCAACGAAGAATGTTTCAAAATTTCAAAATTCCTTCGCCTGTCCTATTGGACGAATATTATTACTACTACTTACCAGTGTTATATAGCTCATTTATCAGGGAAGGTTAGGCTATATATACTTACGCTAAGACCAATAGGAGCGGAGCACCAACGAAGAATGTTTCAAAATTTCAAAATTCCTTCGCCTGTCCTATTGGACGAATATTATTACTACTACTTACCAGTGTTATATAGCTCATTTATCAGGGAAGGTTAGGCTATATATACTTACGCTAAGACCAATAGGAGCGGAGCACCAACGAAGAATGTTTCAAAATTTCAAAATTCCTTCGCCTGTCCTATTGGACGAATATTATTACTACTACTTACCAGTGTTATATAGCTCATTTATCAGGGAAGGTTAGGCTATATATACTTACGCTAAGACCAATAGGAGCGGAGCACCAACGAAGAATGTTTCAAAATCGGGATTTTTTCCTCTTGAGAGCTCCGTTGCGTGTTAGCGTTAGCCCAAAGTAACTATTCCACGCGGACGAAGTCGCGGGCAGAGACTAGTAATATTATAAAGAGGTAAAGTTTGTGACGTTGTGAGTTTGTGACGTTGTAAGGGGTAATCTCTAGAACTACTGGTCCGATTTGAATAATTCTTTCAGTGTTATATAGCTCATTCATCGAGAATGGTTATAGGTATATATATGGATATATATCATCACGCTAAGGCCAATAGGAGCGGAGCACAGATGAAAAATGTTTCAAAATCGAGATGTTTGTTTTTTAAAGCTTCTGCTGTGTGTCAGCGTTAGCCCAGAGAACTATTACTACGCGGACGAAGTCGCGGGTAGGAGCTTTAATCTATATACTATTATTGTAAAGAGGTAAAGTTTGTGAGTTTGTGACGTTGTAGGGGGTAATCTTAGGAACTACTAAACCGATTCTTTTACCAATAGAAAGCCACGTTATTTGTGAGTATCACAGGTATATCATCACGCTAAGAGCAATAGGAGCGGAGCTACAATGAAAAATGTTTTAAAATCGGAGCTTTTTTCCTTTTGAGAGGTTCAGCTGCGTTTTAGCCCAAAATAACCATTCCACGCGTGCGAAGTCGCGGGCAGAAGCTATTAACTAATTATATTATCTATACTAATATCATAAAGAGAAAAGTAAAATTTCTGAGGTTGTAGGGGGCTTCTTACAAACGCTGCCTTAATTATGAGATATATATGATTGAGTTCTAGACAAAAGTTGTAGCTTGATAATGCCTATTACCGCCTAACGAAGTGAGCACGGGTCGGCTAGTCGTATATATTTGAAAAACTTTATAGCTACGTTCATTCTTGACGGACGCACAGTTAGGGGTGTTTGTTACAGACATCAAAATCATTCACATATTTATCCACCCTATAATAAGCCTTTAGAGATCAAAAACAGGTTGGAATGCTGCTACAGCATACTATCCGGCAAATCGATAATATTCTTTCCGGCTTTGTTGTAAATACTAACACTATTTACTGATCTTACTGAGCCTAAAATATGGGATAAGCAATTTGTCACAACAATTTTCTATCTGGTATTTAAGTTATGTCGGTTCTTTATTAAAGTTTTTGCGGGCATACATTAAACTATCCACGCTTCTATACTAATATTATAAAGAGGTAAAGTAAATTAAATTAGTGTCGTTAACGTAAAAAGCTCGCCGATATACCTAAGTAGTTGTACTATAAACTTATGTTTTTGCAAATTCAACCTTACGCGAATTATTTATAGTTGTTTTTACAAAGCAATGTACATGAAGTCGAAAGACGCAAGCGACGAGAGACTATTTGAAATAAGCTCGGAACTCTCAATTGTGCACTCATTTTATACGGACAGGTTTGAAACGTCGTCTGTGCATTTTGGGTTTTTATATATCAATGGTTACAGGTGTCTTGGAATAATGTATAACAATAAGTAATAAAATACATTTCAATCATTTTTATAAATGTCTGTCTGTCTTTCTGTTTGTGTGTTTGGACACACATCACTGCTAAAGTGCTGCGTTCACGATAAAACCTTACCATTTAGTACTGGTTTCATTAAAATCGGTTCACTCTATGAAAAGTTATTGTAATTTTAATGAGAGCACGACTTAAGTACGAGAGAACAGTAGATATGTAAATGAACTTAATATATTCAGATGATTTTATTAGTCACTGGTTTTTGAAGTGAAACTTCTTGAGGCGCATGAGGGTAAAATTTTTACAGATGTAACGTCACGCAGGTATGCAACGGAAGTGACGTCATTTGCAGTAAACGCAGATTTTTCATCAATTTTTTTTATTAATTTTGTATTTCTATATTTTTTTTTCTATTTCTTTTTATATATATACATATTTTTTTCTATTTTTCTAAAGTTTTAGATTTGTATAAATATAAGCAAGACGAATAAATTAGTTCGCCAAAGAAGTTTTACTTCTGACATGTGTACTTTGTACGCACGCACTTCTTTTTACATTAGGTTCCACGCGGACGGAGTCGCGGGCACAGCTAGTCAAAATTAAGTATTTAACTTTCAAATGTTTTATGTATCGAATTTTATTAAATTAAGTATAACTTATTAGTGGTTAACATAGTTGAATATAATATATAATAACACTCAAAAGGAAAAGACTAAATTTTGAGACATTCTTCATTAGCAGCGTCGGACTGGCCATATAGTCAAGGTAGCATTTGCCAGCGGGACTCCAAGCTGTGCCCCTCCACGGGCGGCAACCGTAAGATAGGAGGCCCGCGCAGACTAGAGCCCAGCTCTTGTGACCTAAATGTAAAACTAGATCAGATAGTTCGTTCATACAATTATAGAGAAATTAAATAGAAAAATGGTTGTGGTCAGTCACCCGGACATTTCCGGACCAGCCAGACTCTGTTCATTGGTGCTTCGCTCTTATTAGTCTTAGCGTGATGATATATAGCCTGTAGCCGTCCTCAATAAATAAGCTCTCTAACAACTCTCCCTTTAGAAGGTGGTAGAGCCACGCTGTAGCTATTACTGGTTTCCGCATGAATGGGTCGGCTCGTCCGGGGTAGTACCACCCTCTCATAGAAAACCGACGTGAAGTAACAGTACTTGCATTGTTGCGTTTCGTTCGGTCAGTGACAGCGCCAGAGGCCCACTTTCTTGCCCCTTTCCCTTCCCCTCTCCCTCACATCAAACACAGTCAGGCAACGCACTTGCGACTCGTCTGGTATTGCAAGTGTCTATGGACGGTGGTGATCACTTTATATAAGGTAACCCACCTGTGCGTTTGCCTCCTTTTGACATTAAAAAAAACTGAAATAATTTTTCAGATCTCACTGGTGGTACCTGAGATTACCCCCTACAACTTCACAAACTTTACCTCTTTATAATATTAGTATAGATGAATATGAATAAACCAACCACTCACGGTGTTAAATCTCTCCATTTTTCAATTTTTTTTTAATGTCATAAGTGGCAAATGAACAGGTGGGTCACCTGCTGTTAAGTGATCACCACCGTCCATGGACACTAACAACACCAGAGGAGTCGCAAGTGCGTTGTCACCCTTTGGGGGGAAGGGATTAGGGGAGGAAGAGGCGGAGAGGGGAGGGGAGGTGGGCCTCCGGCGCTCTCACTGACCGAACGAAACGCAACAATGCAAGCACTGTTACTTCACGTCGGTTTTCTATGAGAGGGTGGTACTACCCCGGACGAGCCGACCCATTCAAGCTGAAACCAGTAATAGTTTCAACATTTTCAAAATGCATTAAAATATCTTTTTTCAATAATAAATATCTTGTTATATCACTACAAACATTCGTAATGTTTTTTTAAAATCTATACTAATATATAAAGCTGAAGAGTTTGTTTGTTTGTATGGTTGAACGCGCTAATCTCAGGAACTACAGGTCCGAGGAGTTTTTGGCGGGATCTTGGTTTGTCGTTTAGTGGATTTTATTTTTTATTCATAATCTTGTGTTACTTGAATCTATATTATGTAAAACTGGTGGTGTTTTATGTAATATAGTTTGTTTATTGTGCATAAGTGTAGTGAATGGAAAATAATACCACGGACCATGAATTCTGAGATGCTACAAAAACTCCATGGAAAGTTCTAACAAGATGGCCACCATCTTGTTAGTTCATTGAAATTATGTCAAGAATCTTGTAATATCGATACTCACTTGACAATGGCAGTAATAGTCTACTAGAAGACTGGTTGCCAAACATGGAATGGAAGAAGAATTTGTAATACTATTAACTACTCGACAATGGCAGTAATAATCTAAAAGATTGGTTGCCAAAAATAAAGTTAAAAAATAAAACTACAGGTCCTATTTGAAATTAATTCATTCAGTCTTAGATAGCTCATTTACGGAGGAAGGCTATAGATATATATGAAAATGCATTTATTTTAAATGAAGTAATTTAATATTATTAAAATTGTTACCTACATATTTATTAGTCTCAGGAAAAAAAAAATTCGATTCGAAATGGCCACGTTTGGTTTTTCATACAGGCCTTTAATCTGTTTGGTCACGAATCTATGGATTTACGCATTGTTTCCAAGGGAAATTTTGCCACTGCTTGCTCCAAAGATTTTGTAAGAGACTCAATGTCACCGTGTCGTTTAGAGCAGGCCATGCCCTCTAAAACTGACCATAATTTGAAGTCTAAAGGGTTGAGGTCTGGGCTAGATGAAGGCCAGTCTTCAGCTCTTATAAAGTCCGGCCAGTTAGTTTCAAGCCAGGCTTGGGTAGTTCGTGCCTTGTGACCAGATGCAGAGTCCTGCTGGAAAGTCCACGGTCTTTTTAAAAAAAAGTGTATTGTTGAGAGGTTTCACAACATGATCCAAGACTGTATCTTGATACACTTTGGCTGAAGTTTTCACTCCTTTTTCACAAACATGTGGTACGTGACTCCTTGATAAGACACGCCCCACCAAACCATCACTGACGCACGTTGTACCTTTCCGACCACTTGAGCAGCTTCTTTAGAACTGTGAGCGTACACTTTATCATTTTGCTTATTGTAGTGTTCTTCAATTGTGACAATTTTTTCATCGGTAAAGAGGATATTTCTGTGCCTTTCATCTGCGACAGAAGGAGTTTTGATCGATCCGCTCTCTTTAATTATAAAGATTGATTTAGGGTATGATATGGCACGGACTGTATCGCCACGCCAACAATCAAGTTTACCCTGGTCTATAGATGTTTCACATCAAAAAATCTTGTACGGTCAACGAACCCTCGTCAGAGATGGGGTCCTCATGCTTTTTCTTCAACTTGGAATGTATTTTTATATTTTCATCACGTTAGGAAAAAGCGTTATAGCTATAAGTGTTTAGCGACAGAATTTCAACTGGGTCGCAACCATCACGTATATGGCGAAAAAGCCCGTCATAGTGATTCGCTTACGCGGGTCGCGTTTCGGGATCAGCCTGTGCAGATAGGAGGCCCGCGCAGACTAGAGCCCAGCTCTTGCGACCTAAATGTAAAACTAGATCAGATAGTTTGTTCATACAATTAGAGAGAAATTAAATAGAAAAATGCTTGTGGTCAGTCACCCGGGCATTTCCGGACCAGTCAGACTCTGTTCATTGGTGCTTCGCTCTTATTAGTCTTAGCGTGATGATAGCCTGTAGCCGTCCTCAATAAATAAGCTCTCTAACAACTCTCCCTTTAGAAGGTGGTAGAGCCACGCTGTAGCTATTACTGGTTTCAGCATGAATGGGTCGGCTCGTCCGGGGTAGTACCACCCCCACGTTTGGTTTTTCATACAGGCCTTTAATCTGTTTGGTCACGAATCTATGGATTTACGCATTGTTTCCAAGGGAAATTTTGCCACTGCTTGCTCCAAAGATTTTGTAAGAGACTCAATGTCACCGTGTCGTTTAGAGCAGGCCATGCCCTCTAAAACTGACCATAATTTGAAGTCTAAAGGGTTGAGGTCTGGGCTAGATGAAGGCCAGTCTTCAGCTCTTATAAAGTCCGGCCAGTTAGTTTCAAGCCAGGCTTGGGTAGTTCGTGCCTTGTGACCAGATGCAGAGTCCTGCTGGAAAGTCCACGGTCTTTTTAAAAAAAAGTGTATTGTTGAGAGGTTTCACAACATGATCCAAGACTGTATCTTGATACACTTTGGCTGAAGTTTTCACTCCTTTTTCACAAACATGTGGTACGTGACTCCTTGATAAGACACGCCCCACCAAACCATCACTGACGCACGTTGTACCTTTCCGACCACTTGAGCAGCTTCTTTAGAACTGTGAGCGTACACTTTATCATTTTGCTTATTGTAGTGTTCTTCAATTGTGACAATTTTTTCATCGGTAAAGAGGATATTTCTGTGCCTTTCACCTGCGACAGAAGGAGTTTTGATCGATCCGCTCTCTTTAATTATAAAGATTGATTTAGGGTATGACATGGCACGGACTGTATCGCCACACCAACAATCAGGTTTACCCTCGTCTATAGACGTTTTACATAAAAAAATCTTGTACGGTCAACGAACCACCGTCAGGGATGAGAGTACTTATGCTTTTTCTTCAACTTGGAATGTATTTTTATATTTTCATCACGTTAGGAAAAAGCGTTATAGCTATAAGTGTTTAGCGACAGAATTTCAACTGGGTCGCAACCACCACGTATATGGCGAAAAAGCCCGTCATAGTGATTCGCTTACGCGGGTCGCGTTTCGGGATCAGCCTGTGCATATCCAGTTTTTTGCAGGCCGGCATGACAGCGGCGACCGGCGATGGATGGAGTATGTCACTCGGTGGTCGCCATTGTTTTCGGATTGTACTATGCTTACCACCAGGCACAGTGCAGTCACTTTGCCGTGCTACTATAAAAAAAAACTTGAGAGTGGTGGCTAGCCACACGGATTTGGAAAAAGCCCACCATTCTCTGGTTCCATCACAATGATTTCCTTCACCGAAAGCACCGATTAATTAAAGGGATTCGAACATACGTTCATTGACGAGCTATCCGCTCATCACTGAGCCATCGTAGCTGGATGGTAAAAAACAAAAAACTTCTTTGTGGTAATCTTTTAAACTGTATCGCAGTACCCTAAACTTGTAATGAGCGGTCAATGAACGGGACTTTTAGAATGGGGATCATAAATATATTAACTTGTTTTTTTTTACAGTCGTCACGAGTGAGACCATAGACCTTAATATGTGATATTAATTCCAATTTTATAACCTTAACCCGTACTAACGAGTTTTGACACACGGGCAGACAGACGAAACGATTAATAACGAAGTGGTTCTATAAGGATGTTACGAGTTTCCTTTACGAGATGACGAATTCTAGAAAGAAGAAATATGAATAGTTCCCTATATTGTTTACTATTTTCTGTCGGCGACTTCGTTCTCGTGGAATAGTTACTTTGGTCTAACGCTAACACGCTAGCAGCCCTTTACGAGATGACGAATTCTAGAAAGAAGAAATATGAATAGTTCCCTATATTGTTTACTATTTTCTGTCGGCGACTTCGTTCTCGTGGAATAGTTACTTTGGTCTAACGCTAACACGTTGCGGTTTTCACGTGGCTAGCCGGCTAGGTGATGTTCTCGTTGCGTTCCACAGTTTCTCCGTCACGACACTGACGGACACTAAATTATTGTTTATAAAGTATCAGCACGCACTATATGCGGAGCGATGCGTTTTCTTAACTAACTCGTCCAGGGGCAAAATTACAACTGTTTCAACCTGCGGTGCGGTACGGACTATAATGTTTCAGCCTGCGGCGCGGTAAGGACTATACTGTTTCAGCCTGCGGCGCGGTAAGGACTATACTGTTTCAGCCTGCGGCGCGGTAAGGACTATACTGTTTCAGCCTGCGGCGCGGTAAGGACTATACTGTTTCAGCCTGCGGCGCGGTAAGGACTATACTGTTTCAGCCTGCGGCGCGGTAAGGACTATACTGTTTCAGCCTGCGGCGCGGTAAGGACTATACTGTTTCAGCCTGCGGCGCGGTAAGGACTATACTGTTTCAGCCTGCGGCGCGGTAAGGACTATACTGTTTCAGCCTGCGGCGCGGTAAGGACTATACTGTTTCAGCCTGCGGCGCGGTAAGGACTATACTGTTTCAGCCTGCGGCGCGGTAAGGACTATACTGTTTCAGCCTGCGGCGCGGTAAGGACTATACTGTTTCAGCCTGCGGCGCGGTAAGGACTATACTGTTTCAGCCTGCGGCGCGGTAAGGACTATACTGTTTCAGCCTGCGGCGCGGTAAGGACTATACTGTTTCAGCCTGCGGCGCGGTAAGGACTATACTGTTTCAGCCTGCGGCGCGGTAAGGACTATACTGTTTCAGCCTGCGGCGCGGTAAGGACTATACTGTTTCAGCCTGCGGCGCGGTAAGGACTATACTGTTTCAGCCTGCGGCGCGGTAAGGACTATACTGTTTCAGCCTGCGGCGCGGTAAGGACTATACTGTTTCAGCCTGCGGCGCGGTAAGGACTATACTGTTTCAGCCTGCGGCGCGGTAAGGACTATACTGTTTCAGCCTGCGGCGCGGTAAGGACTATACTGTTTCAGCCTGCGGCGCGGTAAGGACTATACTGTTTCAGCCTGCGGCGCGGTAAGGACTATACTGTTTCAGCCTGCGGCGCGGTAAGGACTATACTGTTTCAGCCTGCGGCGCGGTAAGGACTATACTGTTTCAGCCTGCGGCGCGGTAAGGACTATACTGTTTCAGCCTGCGGCGCGGTAAGGACTATACTGTTTCAGCCTGCGGCGCGGTAAGGACTATACTGTTTCAGCCTGCGGCGCGGTAAGGACTATACTGTTTCAGCCTGCGGCGCGGTAAGGACTATACTGTTTCAGCCTGCGGCGCGGTAAGGACTATACTGTTTCAGCCTGCGGCGCGGTAAGGACTATACTGTTTCAGCCTGCGGCGCGGTAAGGACTATACTGTTTCAGCCTGCGGCGCGGTAAGGACTATACTGTTTCAGCCTGCGGCGCGGTAAGGACTATACTGTTTCAGCCTGCGGCGCGGTAAGGACTATACTGTTTCAGCCTGCGGCGCGGTAAGGACTATACTGTTTCAGCCTGCGGCGCGGTAAGGACTATACTGTTTCAGCCTGCGGCGCGGTAAGGACTATACTGTTTCAGCCTGCGGCGCGGTAAGGACTATACTGTTTCAGCCTGCGGCGCGGTAAGGACTATACTGATCGACGCGCTACGATGCTTGTAAGCAAGTATGTGCCACAGGAAGGGGTAATTAGGCGGGGTTGGATAGTGTCGCGATCTGATCACTATATTGCGCTAAATTTAAAGTATATAAAGCGGCGCAACCAAATAGTTCCCTATATTGTTTACTATTTTCTGTCGGCGACTTCGTTCCCGTGGAATAGTTACTTTGGTCTAGCGCTAACACGCTAGCAGCTCTCAAAAGGAAAAAAAACGATTTGGAAACATTATTCAATGGCGCTCCCCTCCTATGTAGCCTATAGCCTTCCTCGATAAATGAGTTATTTAAAACCGAAGGATTTTCTCAAATCAGAATGGTAGTTCCTGAGATCCTATTGTTCAACCAAACAAACAGACAAACAAACTCTTCAGCTTTATATATTGGTATAGATTATTTTTGAATAATAATTTTAGATACCAGAAATTGATTTATATAAAAAAAATAACACAATTACATATCTCTACACGAAAACTCACATCGACATTTTAATAACTCAAGTAACAGTGTAAATTGGAAAGAACTGACGCAATACAACAACAGTCGCGCAATACAACCTTCCAGAGAAACGACCGAGCAAGAATGTCCCCAATGGCTCGACCGACTCCCTTTTAATAGCATTCCACTAATGTACGATCAGCCGATAAGTTCGACCAATGGGGTACATTAATTATCCAATCTCTCTCTATTTAATAATAATTCTAATATTTTGCCGGAGAATATATTTTGGTGGTACAAAGTGATATTACACTGCTCCTTTGTCTTATTTGTATTAAAACAAATACTAATAAACAACAAAGAGAACCTTAGGTAAAGATTTTTCTAAGAATTTCAAGAGTATAGATGGAAACCTAAATAAACTTAGGTGACCAGTGCCTAAAGCTGCAAGGAGCGACGTTAATAACCTTCGATAATAGTACAGACAATAAACTCTTTTTTATTCATACTTCATGAAATAATCCTTTGTTAGTTGATTGGCTTCACTTTTAATACACCAAACGGTCATTGACACTGAGCTTTAACATAGACGATTAGAGGATTGAGTATAATTTTTGTATGTTTCTAGATAATAAAGTCAAATATCAAGCACCTATTCATTGATTTAGAACAAGAATCGAGTGCAGAGTGTCCTCTATAGATATTGCTACTGTCTAAACATTCACCTGGTATATTCGACTTCGAAAGTGTGCTTTATAAATCATTTAATTTATCTCAAATCGATTTAAATTATTTTCCCAATCCATTCAAATCGATATCATTAATGGTTTTGTCTATTTAAATTTAATGTATCTATTAATATTATAAATACGAATGAAAGTTTGTTTAACTTCAAACTACAGTAATGCGAGCGAAAGCCGCGAGCTATGGCTAGTATTATATACCAGGTGAAAGTTTAAGCACTCGCAGTATTCAAGGTCAAATGTAACATATAAAATAATAATATACTAAACTAGAACTGTAAATAATAATTATAGAAATTGTATCAATGAAGATGTCGTCTTTAAATTTTTTAAATGCAATGAGATAGGAATGTAACAAATTACCATAAGATAATTATTAAAAAAAAAACATTAATCTCCAAAACGTATTAAATATATTTTCATAATGTTGCAACATCTTTGCTGGCTCAATATACCAGGTGAAAGGTTAGACACTCGCAGTATTCTGTGATATAATACTTCATGGTTACATTTAACTTTAACTTAAAATAATAATATCTGAACAAATATTAATAAACAACAAAGAAAACGTTAGTTAAAGTTTGTACTAAGACTTTCCAAGATATGGATATAAACGAAATACAGCTAGGTGCAATGACCGGTGCCGATCGCAACGGTGCTGCAACGGGGGAACCCGGAGTTCTTAACCTTGTATAATAATACAGACACTAGCCCCTTCTTTAAAGTTTAAAAAATTATTAGAGATGTGTCGACCATCCGGCAAAGGGCGCCGTCTATCCGGCGAAAATTATATCAGAACTTTTTTGTAGAGCGTTCAATTCTCTACAAAAATATTCGATGGAAAATGCAGAGCAATTTGTGGTTCATTAGTTACAAAAATCAGAAGAAAAACCTTTATTTTTTCCTGTGTTATTCTTATGGGAAATTGTAAAGTGCGATGCGGACAACCTTAATATTAATATTAAATGCTCATATTTTCAAAGGCCTATTATGGCATCTAAACGAAACTTTCAAACCTGGTTCTGAGAAAAAAAAATACTCAAACGCTAAAACTTATTAATTATTAAAAAAATGTATACTGAGTGTTAGGTTAGACGCCAGCAATATTTTTACAAGACAATCGTTAGTCGTTTTTGGTTCTGAATCAATAAAAAAATAGGGGCTTTTTTTTTATACTACGTCGGTAGCAAACAAGCATGCGGGCCGCCTGATGAAAAGCGGTCACCGCAGCCTATGGACGCCTGTAACATCAGAAGCGTTACATGCGCGTTGCCGACCCTTAAGTAACCTATTTATTTTCCCCTTGAAGCACCCCATACTGTAGTCTCTAGGAAAAACTTCAGCTGGAAGCTCATTCCACAACCGGATCGCTCGTGGAAGGAAACCCCTTTGAAACCGGACCGTCCGAGACCATTTCGGTTCCAATGTATGGGGATGAATTCCCTGCAAAGCTTAATATTATTAGCTTAAAAGCTTAAAAGCTTATTATTAGCTGCTTAATATTTGACTTAATTATTTTGAGAAACGCCAAACCGATATACACTCAACATCAGGTGATTTACGCAAAAACGAACTGGTGTAATAAATAGGGAAGACGTGAATCACGCCGTGCCGCGCACTCCAGCCCGTGCCACGCTTCCCTTTGTTCGACCGTGCGGCATTCCGACAATAAGCAGTTACGTAATGATTAACCTTGAAAAGCGCCCCTTTAAATCTGTTCATTGACCCTAGGTGTGATTTTTTTAGTTTAAAAGTATCATTCCCATACTTTTAAAAGTTTTTGAATAAAATGTAACTAAGGTTCTCTTTGTTGTTTGTTAGTATTCGTTTTTATATTATTATTTTATATGTTAAATATGACCATGAACTACCAGACGATTGAACAGTGCTAACCTTTAAACAGTCACCTGGTATATATCTAACTACCGTACGCATAACATCGATCATCAGATACATTATCGTATTATGTAGGTTGTAGAGCCACGCTGAAGCTATTACTGGTTTCACCAGGAATGGGTCGGCTCGCCCGCGGTACTACCACCCGACACACAGAAACACCCACGTGAAATAACAGTGCTTGCATTGTTGCGTTTCGTTCGGTCAGTGAGAGCACTGGAGGCCCACATCTTCTCCATCTCCCCTTCCTTCACCTCCCCTAAATGCAGGTTGGCAATACACTTGTGACTCCCCTGGTGTTGCAATTATCTATGGACGGTGGTGATCAGTTAATGTGACTCACCTGTTCGTTTGCCTATGATATAAAAAAATGTTGCATTTTATAAAAAAAGCCGCGCTCAAAACTAGTAATATTTTTAAATAAGTTACATTAGATAGGTTTCTCTGTTGCACAGGTTTCTCTGTTGCACAATATTTCTAATAATAACTTGTAAAGAATCGAAAAGTCGTTTCTATTTAATATGTATGATTTTATTTTTAAACTCGAAAACAATAAAATGTTAAATATTTATATAAAATTTTGTTGCTTATAATAAATCTAATATAAAAGTGTTATTGAAATCATACGAGGTCACGTTTTAGGGTTGCCAGTAGTCTCGCGCTCTTGGGGTGTAAGGGGTATCGAATAACATCATAAGACTTGAAACACCCTTTTTTTTCTTTTTTTTTACATGTAGAAATCCCTACGAATCCCCACCCTAGCCGGGTAGCTGCGGGTATGTTCGACTTGCACGGACTAAAACCCCATGATGCCTTATCACACCTATTGGCCGGGGAGCAGGAGCTGCCGACTGGCACTGCGTCTACTCCCCGGCAGGTCAAAGGTTCAGGATCTTAGAACGAGAGTTGCCCTCCCCAACGCTCATGGGAGTCGCATCGGCACAATGCGCCTCAACCACACGGGCCTGTGCAGAAATTCTCGTCGCCCACAGGACCTCTTTACGGCTGCCTCAGGTCATTGTTGATCATGCGCCGCCGTGATGGAATTGAGACACCCAAGCTAACCTCACCTGCACGTGGTGCACCCTGCTGAATAACGAACGAGACAATGGCGAAAGCGGGGTGGTAGGGTTTTACAGCCTCACTGGTTTCGTTTCGGGATCAGCCTGTGCATATCCAGCTTTTCGCAGGCCAGCATGACAGTCAGGTCCTCTTAAAGGGCTTACACCTGTCGGGGGAGCAGACGCAGTGCCAGCCGGCAGTCCCTGCTCCCCGTCCTAAAAAGGTATATGAAGGCACCATGGGGTTTTAGTCCCGTGTAAATCGGACATAACCCATCCTCAGCTACCCGACGGGATGGGTATCTGTTGGAGATCTCCCCATGTATAAAAAAAAGGCCGGCATGACAGCGGCGACCGGCGATGGATATCTTTCGGTAGTCGCCATTGTTTTTGGATTGTACGGTGTTTACCATCAGGCATTACAGTAATTTTGCCGTTCAACAATTTAAAAAAAAAAGAATTCCACGATACCAGTAGACAAAACGTGAGCACTTGAAATGCTTTTTTATACTTCTTTTTTTATTATAGGGGGCCAACGAACAGGCGGGTCGCCACCACAGTGACCACCGCCGCGTGTTGGGAAGGAGGAAGGGAAGGGGGAAAGGGGGGCCTCCGGCGTTCTGAGTGACCGAACGCAACGCAACAATGCGTGCACTGTTACTTCACGTCGGTATTTCTGTGTGTCGGATGGTAGTACAGCGGGCGAGCCGACACATTCATGCTGAAACCAGTAATAGCTTCAGCGTGGCTCTACCACGTTACACACCTACGCTCTACCATCAAACAGTATATCAAACTGTATTAAAAACCCGTTAAATAGTTTAAAAGTTCTAAGCGAATAGACAGCGGAAGCGACTTCATTTTATACTCTCAGCTGATGTTAAACAACCCAATTGATTCAATGATATACACGCTAAACCCAGAGTGACTTTCAAACGCAGCTGCTGGAACATACTGTTCTTAACTAATAAACAATTAAAGAATGAATAAAATAAAAAAAAATTTTGCCAATCTATTCAAAAGTGTAAATTATGATTTTTAAAAGCAAAAATATTTCTTAAGTAATTATTTAAACAATCGAAAAATAAAAAAAATGATTTTAAAAAATTAAAAATTAAACTTAAGAAAAACATTTTTTTTAAGTCATAATTTTCTTTAAACAACAAAATAGCAAAAAAAAAATTTATAACCAAATTACGTAAAAAATTCATCACCTATGTTAATTACTGCCATTGTTTAATGTGATAACAGGCATAGCTAAATATTAATAAAAAAAAAAAATATCAACAAGTTTTAGATATTTCATTT
>MU160259.1:82086-92536 GCA_015888305.1 Antheraea pernyi
AATCATAATTAACAAATTAATAAATTTTTATGAACTTTTATCGCAGGATCTTATGAAGTATATATACCGCAAGGGCTCCACGACGTTTAAAATTTATAGACCAATTATTTATACCTTTTATCCCATTATTTATGCCAACGGAGATTGGGAAAAAAATTGTTAATTAACAATTGAATAAGTTTTTGAAAATTAGTGATAAAACTTTTTTTTCTACGGGGCTCGATTCATTCAAGTGTTCAGAAGCTACTAGAATTTTTTCAAATTTTTAAAATGACATTTTATGTTATAAAAAAAATATTTCTTTTGATAAACTCTCTTTAGCGGCAGCGCGCGCATGCCGTAACAGCAGCGCGGAGCCCTATTTTCAACGTCAAATTAAAATTATAAATAATGGAGATAGAAATATTTTCTAATTTTAAGGTATACTAGGTTCTGCTCGCGACTTCGTACGCGTGGAATAGTTATTTTAGGCTAACGCTAACTTTATCTCGCGACTTCGTTTAAGTAGAAGGTGAAAATGCAATAGTTTAACGGTGATCACTTACAGTGGTCAATACATCTTCATCCAAATACTTTTATGGTATACCTTCTTTGAATTAGCAATGTTTAAAGCATGAACAATGAATATTACAGTTCAAAGTATGTTAATAACAGCAACAATAAAGGACATAATCTCGTGATACAGATATACCAACTTCAGTTAATGGTTGCCGGCCGCAATACAGAATTCGAAACAGTGCCTGGAAACAAGTTTGGCCTATAATTCGACCCCTAAGCTTCGTACATGCGTCGCTTCTTCATTTTTCAGAGAAACAAATGAGTTTTATTGTGCCTCTTCAAACCAAATTATAATTAAGTGTCTTATAAAACGACAATACTTGTTTATAATGGCACAAAAATTACAGTTTGCATTTAAATATGAGGCATCACAAACCGACAAAAAGACGAGTGTGATTGCCATAACCTCAATTACAACAAAGGATAACAAAAAGTATGCACTGCTAGAGTGCAATAGAGTGCTAGAGCAATAAATACGCAAGTTGTCACATAGCACTAAATAAGACAGAAAGCTACAAAAGAGTGAAAAAAAGTTTAAACCAAAGAGGTCAAAAGAGAATAATATGGATTACATGCGCAGAAGAAATGATACAAACCTATTTTGACCAAGATGATAATTTAATGTTTAACGATTTATACCTAAAAGAAATAGATATGGTAGAATTCACTCAGAAAAAAGAATCTCAATTGAATCTGAAAAATATATCAGAAAGATTTATGATTGAGAAATTTGTATGTAACTTCTCAAATGCGAAACAATGGATAGAAATATTTCAAAATGAATGCAAAAGATTTGAAATTTACGAAGATACAACAAAGATAGAATTATGATTATGGTTATGAGATATTAAGATTATTTTTAGACAAATCATGTGCAGATTGGCACTCGGCAACATTAAAAACTTTGAAAATAGAAGCTGGCTGGTCCGAGTGGAAAGATAAATTTTTGAATTCATTTGCTGATAAAGGATGGAGTACAGGAATGTATGCCATATTTTACAAATATAAAGAAGGATCTCTAATGGAATATGCCATAAGAAAAGAAAAGTTATTATTAGATATGGATGAAAATATTGGCGGGAAAACTCTGGTGACGCTTATAGCAGCTGGTTTACCCGAATTTATTAGAAACAGAATTGATCCAGAAAAGTGTGAAGACTCAACGAGATTGCTTCATGAAATAAAAAAGTGTGAAAGTTTGGTAAATAATAGCAGCTTTATAAAAAAGAAGGTAGAGAAACATGATAAAAGGAAATTCATTGTGGGTAAAAAGCCATGCAAGAACTGTGAAAATTTAAATAGAGGAACGCGATACCACCCAGAACAGTCATGTTGGTTTAAAAAAGAGGGAAAGGAAAATAAAGTGATCGGAAGTAATTCTGTAATAGAAGTAAATCTAAGGGAAGAGACAAAAAACGAGTAATCACACCATTGATAAAAATAAATATGTTATTAGAAGACAAAATACAAGTAAACGGAACATATGATTCAGGTTCCCAAGTCTCTCTGATAAACAAAAGATTAGTTAGAATAAAAAATAATTCAGAAGATACAAATAGAATATTATTAAAAACAGTCAATGGTGTGACATACACAAAAGGTTTAATAAGCCTAAAAGTAAAGATTTTTGATATAGAAGAATTTGTTGATGTTTTCATTGTAGATAAAGTTGATTTTGAAGATTTCATTATAGGACTAGATATGATAAAAAAAATTAAATTAACTCAAGATGAAGATCTAAAAATATCGCAAAAGACAGAGATGAAGATAAATTCTATGAATAGATTTGAAAACATGGAAGCAATTAAAATTAATTTCAACGAGCATGTGAATAAAAATAGATTCATAACAAACCTACATTTCTTAGACAACATTAAAAAGACACAAATACAAAGATTAATAGATAATTATAATACTGTATTTGCCAAAGATAAATATGACGTAGGCACAGTAAATGAATATGAAGCCCGAATAGACCTACTGGTAGACAAGTACTGCAGTAAAAGACCATATCGTTGCACAATAGAAGACAAAATAGAAATAGAAAATCAGATAGCAAATTTGCTAAAGAATAACTTAATTGAAGAATCTTACAGTCCATTTGCAGCGCCAGTTACCTTGGCATTTAAAAGAGACGAAAATACAAAATCAAGACTTTGTATTGATTTTCGAGAATTAAACAAAATAATCATACCACAAGCACAACCATTTCCATTGATAAGTGACTTGATAATTAAAGCAAGAAACTGTAAATATTTTACCACACTTGACATAAATTCCGCATTTTGGTCCATACCATTACGTATTGAGGACAGGCAGAAAACAGGATTTGTCACACAAGAAGGACATTATCAGTGGACTTGCCTGCCATTTGGATTAAAAACATCACCAGCTATTTTTCAGAGAATTTTATCGAATATATTAAGAAAGCATAACTTGAAAGAGTTTACAGAAAATTATATTGATGACATCCTAATATTTTCACAATCATTTGAAAAACATGTAGAACACATAGAAAAAGTACTCAAAGCAATAATAAACGAAGGTTTCAGATTAAAATTTACGAAATGCATATTTGCAGCAACATCAGTAAAATACTTAGGACATATAATAGGAAACAACACGATAAAACCAATCAAAGATAATATTATTTCAATAAGGAATTTTCCAACACCAAAAACCCAAAAGAATATTAGACAATTTCTAGGGAAGATTAACTTTTACCACGAATACATACCAAATAGTTCAATAATATTAGACCCACTACATAGATTATTGAGGAAAAATGTTCAATTTATATGGTCAGAAGAATGTGAAAAATCTTTCTCTGATATAAAAAAATTGTTATGCTCACAACCAGTACTGGAAATATTCGATAAAGACTTGCCTATTAGGATATACACGGATGCTTCGTTGAATGGTATAGGTGCAATATTAAAACAAATTCAAAAAGATGGAAAAGAAAAACCGGTTGGCTACTTCTCAAAGAAACTCAATGATACACAAAAAAGGAAGAAGGCAATATACCTTGAATGCTTAGCAATTAAAGAAGCTATCAAATACTGGCAATACTGGCTAATAGGAAGAAAATTCACAGTTTTTTCAGATCACAAACCACTCGAAAATCTTAACATAAAAGCTAGAACAGATGAAGAACTGGGTGAATTGACCTTTTATTTGTCACAATATGACTTCAACATTAAATATATTCCGGGAAAAATTAACACTGAAGCAGATAGTCTCAGTAGAAATCCAGTATTGGAAGACGATGATAATGATGAAGAAGTTTTAAAAATGGTAAATCTGATAAAATTAGATGATATTAAGGCAGATCAACAAAATAACGAGAAAATAGGGAAAATAAAAACCAAATTAATTGAAAGAAATGGGATACTATATAAAAAAATTCGAAATAGAGAAAAAATTATATTATCTGAAGAATCAAGTATAAAGCTTATAAAAGAAATACACACCGAATGGTGCCATTTAGGGATCAACCAAATGATAAATAAAATAAGCCCTTATTATACAGCAAAAAGTCTAACGACTAACATAAAGAAAATATGCAAGAATTGTGAAACCTGTATTAAGAATAAATCAAGAGGCCAAAATAAATATGGATTGATGTCACATCTGGGACCAGCGTCAAAACCATTTCAGATAATGTCGATAGATACTATTGGTGGCTTTGGAGGACAAAGATCGACAAAGAAATACTTACACTTGTTGGTTGATCATTTTACTAGATTTGCGTTCATTTTAACATCAAAAACGCAAAATGCTACAGATTTCATTAAGTTAGTAAATCAAGTTCTGGAGACGGAAAAAATTAATATACTACTAGCAGATCAGTATCCAGGATTGAATTCAAAAGAATTCAAAGATTTTTTGACAAATAATGATGTGAAACTAATTTTTACAGCAGTTGATACTCCATTTTCGAACGGACTAAATGAAAGGTTAAACCAAACATTAGTTAATAAAATGAGATGCAAAATAAATGAAAAAAAAGAAAAGAAATCATGGACATCAATTGCAAGAGAATGTATAGATAAATATAATGAAACCGAGCATTCAGTAACAGGCTTTGCACCAGCATATTTATTAGAAGGAAAAGTCACCAGCATCTTGCCACAAGAACTACGACAACCAACAAATACAGAAACTTGGATTAAAGATAGAAAAGAAGCACTAGAAAGTACTATCAGATCACATTCATACAATAAAAAAATATTTGATAAAGGCCGAAGACAAAGTGAATTCAACATAGGAGAAGGAGTATATATTGAAAACGGTAATAAATTAAATAGAAAAAAATTGGATATCAAAGAACATCAAAGAAAATATCAAATACAATATACAGAATAAACACTGGCAGAACAAAAAAGGATACAAGCCTATACCATATAACAAAACTTACTCGAATGGAAGAAGAAATAAATGATGAAGAGGATGCTAAATAGTAGGTACGGCTACAATGAGAATTACAGGAGTAATCCTCACCCAGGAGGGGGGAGATGTAAAGAAAATTATTTCTTTAATGTGAATATGCGCGCGCACTGTTTTTTCAACGTTTGTCAAACGGTCTGTCATTTTTGTCTAAGACGAAGAACGCACGCTGAATTTATTTTTGTAACATTAATTTTGTGTTTTATTAAATTGCATAAATTGAGAGGTGAACAATAAACTTTTCAGGTAAGATAGTGTTATTATGTAAATATTATATGAGTATGTAAAATATTTGATAAATAAAAATGTCATTCTTCATTTTTCAGAGAAACAAATGAGTTTTATTGTGCCTCTTAAAACCGAATTATAATTAAGTGTCTTATATATATATATATATTAGCAAAAGCCACACCGTTTTTTCATGTTGGTGCAATAATTATATGGTATAGTTGACTATATTGTATCCCACATCAGTGAGTCATATAACCTATAATATGGTTTTCATCAACCCAATCAGCCGTGAAAAAATATTTGTAGATTATTTATGGCATTCTAATACATATAATTTCCTTAAGTTAACATAATATTTACCATTTATCCATTTAAGAGACTGGTAGTGTTTACAATAGTAATAAAGATGTTCATCTTCTTTAGCAGGTCCAAACACAATGAAATGACTACCATCAATACAGATAATCACAGCATTTACAATGAAACCTGAAAGAATTAATAAATATATTCATCTGTATGTTAGGACATATATGTACCAATTATAGATATATAATTTTGTTTAAATTGGAATATAGTAGTTATATTATTTAGTAAAAATTGTGTCACCCTGCTCATAAGTTGTCTGTTCAAAGATATCAATTTGAAACAAATTGTAACTAGTTTTATTTATTACAGTAACTTTTGAATATACCATATGTATATACATTTTTAAATAAACAAATACACAGAAACTTCGTCCGCGTGTAATGGTTACTTTGAGCTAACGCTAACACGCAGCGGAAGTTCTCAAGAAGAAAAAAAACCCCGATTTTAAAATATTCTTCATTAGTACTTCGCTCCTATTGCTCTTAGCGTGCCTATGTAACCTATAACCTCTTTCGAGCTATCCAACACTGAAAGAATGTTTCAATTCGGATGAGTAGTTCCTGAGATTACCCCCCACAACCTCACAAACTTTACCTCTTTATAATATTAGTATAGATTACTAACCTCCGCCCGCGACTTCGTCCGCGTGTAATGGTTACTTTGAGCTAACGCTAACACGCAGCGGAAGTTCTCAAGAAGAAAAAAAACCCCGATTTTAAAATATTCTTCATTAGTACTTCGCTCCTATTGCTCTTAGCGTGCCTATGTAACCTATAACCTCTTTCGAGCTATCCAACACTGAAAGAATGTTTCAATTCGGATGAGTAGTTCCTGAGATTACCCCCCACAACCTCACAAACTTTACCTCTTTATAATATTAGTATAGATTACTAACCTCCGCCCGCGACTTCGTCCGCGTGTAATGGTTACTTTGAGCTAACGCTAACACGCAGCGGAAGTTCTCAAGAAGAAAAAAAACCCCGATTTTAAAATATTCTTCATTAGTACTTCGCTCCTATTGCTCTTAGCGTGCCTATGTAACCTATAACCTCTTTCGAGCTATCCAACACTGAAAGAATGTTTCAATTCGGATGAGTAGTTCCTGAGATTACCCCCCACAACCTCACAAACTTTACCTCTTTATAATATTAGTATAGATTACTAACCTCCGCCCGCGACTTCGTCCGCGTGTAATGGTTACTTTGAGCTAACGCTAACACGCAGCGGAAGTTCTCAAGAAGAAAAAAAACCCCGATTTTAAAATATTCTTCATTAGTACTTCGCTCCTATTGCTCTTAGCGTGCCTATGTAACCTATAACCTCTTTCGAGCTATCCAACACTGAAAGAATGTTTCAATTCGGATGAGTAGTTCCTGAGATTACCCCCCACAACCTCACAAACTTTACCTCTTTATAATATTAGTATAGATTACTAACCTCCGCCCGCGACTTCGTCCGCGTGTAATGGTTACTTTGAGCTAACGCTAACACGCAGCGGAAGTTCTCAAGAAGAAAAAAAACCCCGATTTTAAAATATTCTTCATTAGTACTTCGCTCCTATTGCTCTTAGCGTGCCTATGTAACCTATAACCTCTTTCGAGCTATCCAACACTGAAAGAATGTTTCAATTCGGATGAGTAGTTCCTGAGATTACCCCCCACAACCTCACAAACTTTACCTCTTTATAATATTAGTATAGATTACTAACCTCCGCCCGCGACTTCGTCCGCGTGTAATGGTTACTTTGAGCTAACGCTAACACGCAGCGGAAGTTCTCAAGAAGAAAAAAAACCCCGATTTTAAAATATTCTTCATTAGTACTTCGCTCCTATTGCTCTTAGCGTGCCTATGTAACCTATAACCTCTTTCGAGCTATCCAACACTGAAAGAATGTTTCAATTCGGATGAGTAGTTCCTGAGATTACCCCCCACAACCTCACAAACTTTACCTCTTTATAATATTAGTATAGATTACTAACCTCCGCCCGCGACTTCGTCCGCGTGTAATGGTTACTTTGAGCTAACGCTAACACGCAGCGGAAGTTCTCAAGAAGAAAAAAAACCCCGATTTTAAAATATTCTTCATTAGTACTTCGCTCCTATTGCTCTTAGCGTGCCTATGTAACCTATAACCTCTTTCGAGCTATCCAACACTGAAAGAATGTTTCAATTCGGATGAGTAGTTCCTGAGATTACCCCCCACAACCTCACAAACTTTACCTCTTTATAATATTAGTATAGATTACTAACCTCCGCCCGCGACTTCGTCCGCGTGTAATGGTTACTTTGAGCTAACGCTAACACGCAGCGGAAGTTCTCAAGAAGAAAAAAAACCCCGATTTTAAAATATTCTTCATTAGTACTTCGCTCCTATTGCTCTTAGCGTGCCTATGTAACCTATAACCTCTTTCGAGCTATCCAACACTGAAAGAATGTTTCAATTCGGATGAGTAGTTCCTGAGATTACCCCCCACAACCTCACAAACTTTACCTCTTTATAATATTAGTATAGATTACTAACCTCCGCCCGCGACTTCGTCCGCGTGTAATGGTTACTTTGAGCTAACGCTAACACGCAGCGGAAGTTCTCAAGAAGAAAAAAAACCCCGATTTTAAAATATTCTTCATTAGTACTTCGCTCCTATTGCTCTTAGCGTGCCTATGTAACCTATAACCTCTTTCGAGCTATCCAACACTGAAAGAATGTTTCAATTCGGATGAGTAGTTCCTGAGATTACCCCCCACAACCTCACAAACTTTACCTCTTTATAATATTAGTATAGATTACTAACCTCCGCCCGCGACTTCGTCCGCGTGTAATGGTTACTTTGAGCTAACGCTAACACGCAGCGGAAGTTCTCAAGAAGAAAAAAAACCCCGATTTTAAAATATTCTTCATTAGTACTTCGCTCCTATTGCTCTTAGCGTGCCTATGTAACCTATAACCTCTTTCGAGCTATCCAACACTGAAAGAATGTTTCAATTCGGATGAGTAGTTCCTGAGATTACCCCCCACAACCTCACAAACTTTACCTCTTTATAATATTAGTATAGATTACTAACCTCCGCCCGCGACTTCGTCCGCGTGTAATGGTTACTTTGAGCTAACGCTAACACGCAGCGGAAGTTCTCAAGAAGAAAAAAAACCCCGATTTTAAAATATTCTTCATTAGTACTTCGCTCCTATTGCTCTTAGCGTGCCTATGTAACCTATAACCTCTTTCGAGCTATCCAACACTGAAAGAATGTTTCAATTCGGATGAGTAGTTCCTGAGATTACCCCCCACAACCTCACAAACTTTACCTCTTTATAATATTAGTATAGATTACTAACCTCCGCCCGCGACTTCGTCCGCGTGTAATGGTTACTTTGAGCTAACGCTAACACGCAGCGGAAGTTCTCAAGAAGAAAAAAAACCCCGATTTTAAAATATTCTTCATTAGTACTTCGCTCCTATTGCTCTTAGCGTGCCTATGTAACCTATAACCTCTTTCGAGCTATCCAACACTGAAAGAATGTTTCAATTCGGATGAGTAGTTCCTGAGATTACCCCCCACAACCTCACAAACTTTACCTCTTTATAATATTAGTATAGATAAGTAATAAGAATAGATAATTATTCATCTTTCTTTTGTTTATTCTTTTAATTTTTGTCATCTCTAATTACTACCTCTTTTAACTGTTTTGACGATTTTAATTTATTTTTGTTAAATTTTAATAGTAAAATGACTGTTATAAGTTGATATTAAATGAATCTATACTAATATTATAAAGAGGTAATTTTTTTTTGAGTTTGTGACGTGACGTTGTAGGGGGTAATATCTGGATTTACTAAACAGATTTTGAAAATTCTTTTACCAATAGAAAGCGCCGATATTTGTGAGTGTCATTGGCTACATATTAACTCGAAATACGAAAATACTTTTTTGTGGTTATCGGATTTACAAAGTCAGTCGGGGAAAAAACGGTCGAACGAAATCGTTTCTTACGAACTCTGCCTTAACGACGAGAGGTATATGATTGAGTTCTAGAGAAAAGTTGTAGAGCTTGATAATGCCTACAAAAAAGTCAACGACAGCATATGGCCAACTTTTATATTTATGTCAGAAAAAGTAGTTTTATATAAATGTTTACCGCCCAACGAAGTGGGCACGGGTCAGCTAATGTGTAATTAAATTTGTTTAAAAAAATATTAAAGAACTCATAATAATATGCAATACAACTCCTTTGTCCAGATACATCTAAAAAAAAGTATTCATTTCTTGAAGAATAATTTTTTTCCATAAATCTTCCATTTAGCGACAAATTGTTACCTACAATTGACGATAAAACGCTTCAAGGTCTTTAATAGACAAAACCATATGCTAGATCTTCGTAATCATTATTATTCTACGCCCAAGTAGGTCTACTTATATTGGACGTTGTTATACAAAAACCAGTACTAAAGACCTTTCAATGCTTGTTTGTCTTACGAAAATCGGGGTCCAGGTAATCTATTCTTTTCGACTAGACACATCCATTAATGTAAGAGCTATGTATAGTTATAATATTTACGACCCGGTGGATCATTTTATATTGGAGTTTTTCATTGTAAATTATAAATTCGTATTATGTTTTCTACAGAGTTAAAAATCAACAGTTTTGACCTCCAAAGTCAGAGGAAAACTATAAAGAAAAAGGTCAATGCAATTTCTTTCGCTCGGTTCGTTATAGTCGGTATGAGGTCTGATACAGTCTTATTTCAATGTTATTCTATAAATCACTAGCTGACACGTGCTCACTTCGTTGGGCGGTAAAATACCATAGAAAATCTATGGTCCTTTTATATCATAGGAGGCAAACGAA